>CANTUR010002005.1:0-80813 GCA_947683625.1 Mallotus nudiflorus | reverse complement strand
CTAATAAAAAATCGACAGATTTTCTTCTGTACCGGGAACAATCCAAAACCTATAAAATGCAATTAACACTCCCTTAATATATATTCCAACCACAACTACTCCAACATCATCAATATCTCAACACAAACATATCCAAATACATGTTATAATGTAATACACATACTAATACAATTACAACAATTCCTTTAAGCTACTACGGTGTCTAGATTATCTAAATTAATCCACAGCATTAATGACATTACAATAACCTACATAATGCAGTTGGTGAAGAATGAGTCTAGCACAGAGAAGAACCACTAATAGAAAACTCCCAATATCCTAAAAAATAGTTAAGGGGAATCAAACCTCACTGAGTGAATTAATGTTATAAAATGCATGTTGATATTAAAATAATTTTTTTAAAACCTTAAAATAAATATTTGAAATCCTTTACTTAATTAAAATTATATTTATATAAAATCCTTTCCAAAACTCAGGAATTGTTTTAAAATGGAATCATATATAAATTAAACCTTTAGTGGAAAAACATGGTAGTACCCTAAACCTCAATTCTATTAGTCCTTCAACTCTTTTAATTCCAAGTGACTGCCATCTTGAGAGCAAGTTCAACTAAGTTACAGCCTCAGTTCAATTACTTATTCTATTATTGATGTCCCAAGAGCAAACTCAACTGAGTTACATCTCAATTTTGGACCAAGAGCACTAGCTCCCCTGTGCCATAACCATAACACTGTCTGAGAGCTCAAGCTCCATCGAGACAAATATCCATACATAACATACCCAAGATCTTACTAGTGCGCACATGGTTCTATCTACACTCATTAGGTGGCACGTTTTACCATTTTCTCCAAAACATATTTATAACGTAAAAACCATAAATTACATCAAATAACATAAATAAAATGTAAATATACTCTCAAAGTCTCAGTTGTAAATAAATAGCTAAAATCATACTATTATCTTAACTCATGTCTACTAATAAAATTTCTTTAATAATAAAATGTGAATTCCTCAACAAATATTTTATAAAATTAACTCACAGGTGGAACATGCCGACCGACACGTTTTTGGTTGTCCAAATGCTACCGCTTCCACTCCAGAACTCTCTAAAATAATTAATATACATTTAAAATATGCTTATAAATAACAATTAAATTCATAATAATTTCTCAACAATTCAGAAAATTAATAAAACTAAAGAATCAATAAAATTAACTTGAAAACACTTTAAACATATCACTTGAGGCTAAAGAAATTATTTTGATAAGTTAAAAAAATTTAAATAGAAATTAGTCAATTTCCATCGAAATACTTCCGGAACTTTTATCTCAAAATCCATAAAGAATCAAACCTAGCTCTAGTTATGGAAATTAATTCTCATAATTTATACTATTTATTAAAAATAAAATCATAATTTTCTAGAATGGTCACTATTCCTCACCGAAATCTAGTTATGACTAGCCGGATTTTCTCACCAGAAAAAATATTTAACATAAGACTGACATATACACATATTCACAACATCAAGGAGAACCTAAAAACATATTCAAACACTCAAAGTAGTGGCCAAATTTGTAGATAGGATAAAAAATGTCAACTTATCAATCAAAATCCGACGAGATACCAAACGATGATAGTCGGACACATGGTTGGTCTCTAAAAACTCTTAGCAATAATAGCAACTTGCTAAAAGTGACCACAACAACTAAAAGTAACCAAAAAAGATGATCTCCTCCTTAGAAGTTCAAACTAAAACTTTGGAGATTTTGCTAATTAATTCTAGGTCAATTTTCATGAAATAAAATTTATAGAGATGTAGAGGAGGTTGAGAAGAATATGTGGTTAAAATTTCACATCCATTGGAGGTCGTTTGGCTAGTGATTAGAGAAGGTGAAGATGGCAGTCCTACAGTAAACATCGGGGAAGAATTCAGGGGTCTTTTATGTATTTCTTGCATCTGCAAATATAAAGGGATGGAAAATTACCATTTTAGTACCCATATTTTTTAAAAAAATTCCATTTGACCCTTCCACTTTGGAAGCCCAAAGAATTGCTAGTAATTAAATGAGTTTATATCTTCCAAACAAGAAAGTTGCTAGCAATTAAATGTGTTAACACCATAACACGAATCAACAACTATACAACAACTGTAATAATACTGGTTTTTAAATTATTTTTGTTGAATAATGAGATATGCAGTGTTAATAAAATTTAAAAGTTAAATTTAATTATTTTACTATTTTGTGATTAATTATTATTATTATTTTATGTTTAATTGAATTTCTACATAAATATATTATTCTAGAACTTATTATTTTATATGTTTAAATTCCATTGTGTATATTTATTATTTTCGAATACTATTATTTTAATAACATTAATTTAGTGTATGGTTATTTTAATATTATTTTTAAGTACATTAGTATTATTTTATTTTTATTTTATTAAATATACATTATTTGTATTATTATTAATTATTTAATAATTATGGTTTTATTATTATTGCTTTTAAATGATATTCTATGTGTTATTATATATATATATATATATGCACATATATATATTAGGGTTTATTATTTTAATTGTGTGTGTTATTTATTATTATGTGAGTATATATATATGTGTGTGTGTATATATATATATATACTAATGTATATACTTGTGGTAGAGATTAATATACAAAAACATATTATATAATTATAATATATAGTATAATATATACATACAATAAGGAGTAAAACAAAAAAAAAAAAACACAGGACTCTCTCCTTTCTTCCCCATGACCTTGACTTCCCTACCATCACTGTGCTTCTTCAACCTTTGCGTCAGCAGCCATCCATCACCTCCTCCTTCCTTCTTCTTCATCGTCTTCCTTTGGAACTGCCAGAACCAGCATGAGCAGCAGCAAGCAGCGGCGGCAGCAGACTTCTTCATCTGCCGGAGCCATTTTTGACGGCGGGAGCTCAACTTCTTTAGCTCGATCAACTCCTTGAGTTGAGGGGAAGTTGATTTTGAGCTTGATCGATGCTAAAAGCTAACCATTTGTGAGTTTTATGCAATTTTTAGTTTATGTCAAATTTCTTTTTTTAATTTTTTTTAGCTTGAGTTTAATGGATTTTTGATAATTTCTTTTAGAAATGATGATCTATGCATCTTAATCTACTCATAGATATTTTTAATTTATTTTTTCTGATTTTGTTTGATTTTTGGTTAATTATTGAATATTTTAATAATTAAAAATGAATTTTTGTTAATTAATTAATTAAATTATGAATTTGGTTAAATTATTGTTATTATATATTGTTATTGATTTTGGTGTTGAGAAATTAATTTTTGAGAATATTGTGTAATTTTTAGAAATAATTATAGTTTATGTAAAGTTTGGATATTGAGTTAAATGTGTATTTTTGGTTGAAATTAGAGTTTAATTGTATGTTTTAGTTGATATTAGAATGTTATTTGTTGATAAAATAATTTTTATGAATTTATATAATTTTTATGGAATTTTATATAATTTATGTGTATTTTGAATTATTAAGTTAAATAAATATTTTTGTTGAAATTATTGGTTAAATATGTGTTTTGATTGATAATAGTATGATATATGTTGATTAAATAATTTTAATGATTTATAATTTTTGAGGAAATTATTTAGGGTATTGGATATTTTATATTATAGGGGTAAATGTGTAATTTTGTGTTAATTATAGTTAAAAATTATGTTAGTGTTGATTTTATAATTATTTAAGGTAATAAAATGATTTTTACAAATTAATTATTATTTTTAACTAATTAATACTATTTTTCAAAAATTGTTTTCAAATAATATATTATATGTTATTTTGGAAATAAAATGGGTTTGAAACTAATTTTTATTATATAATTAAAATATTTATGCAATAATGTGAATTTTATTATGTTATGTTGAATAATTGTAAAATTGAATTTTTATTAATATTATATAATATTTGAGATTTTATTAGTTAAATTGTGATAATTTTGGAATATTATGTAAATAATAAGTGTATTTGTTATTTTGAGATTAAATGTGTATTTTATTATTTTTACGATGTTAAATTGTGATTTTAAATATTAGTTACAATTTATATTAATTTAATTGTAAAATGGGAATATTATTCCATTTATGAATTTTTATTATCAAATATCATTTAAATTAGACTTTTATGTTTTAATTGAGAAATAAAGGTTTTTAAATATTTTTATGGGTTTTTTTATGATTTTTATTATTTTACTGCTTAATATTGTTTATTTGTGTATTGTGAACCTCGGTTGGAGATTTGTGGAGTTTGGGGTCCCAACCCGAGGTGTTGTGCTTTGAGATTTTAGAAGTGTGTTTTCTGTGTAAGATCGACTCTACTTTTGTAGGGAGATGTCCATTTTACAGAGGAGAATCTACCGAAATTTCGGTAGATTTCTCATAAAATGTGACAACCGGTCCGAGTCTAGTTTTGAATTTTTGATTGAGTCTTTCTATAGTAATCCTAGAAGCGTAGAGTTAGAAATTTATTCTGATGGTTGTTGTTATTTTATTTTTCTAGCTATGCTGAGACCGAGGCCTAAGAGACCAGACCCACTGAGTCTGTATCGTGAAGCACTAATTAGTGAGTTATTATATTGTATATATATACATTGCATATAGGATGCATGACTTAGGATTTTTCATTTTCACTATATGCTTTTAAAAGTGATTTAAATTATAATATGATATGGTATAATTTTAGTTTGTTTTTAGTATAATTTGATGTATATGTCTGCATATTTTCTATATACATTTACGATATCTTTGGTATATTTAGGGTTTATTTTTGATATATGCATGTTAGGTAATTAGGTTTATATTTAGTATATATATATATATACACACACACACACACACACACATGTTTTAAATGTATATGTATTCATAACTGTTTCATTAAATGATTAGTTTACCTTAGGTATAATTTCAGTATATTTTAGGTACTTTCCTAAATAAATGCATGTCATATTATTGATTTACACTTAAATTGTTTTTAAGTATATTTTGGTATATTTTTGATATATTTCCAAATAAATGCATACGTTATTATTGATTTAATCTTAACATGTTTTAGTATATTATGAGTTTATTTTACTATATTTCATGATTGATTTGAATTTATTTTACATATATATACTTGAAATATACTTAGTTTCTTTTAAGTATATTTTTTGGTATATATATGATTTATTTTGCTATTATGAATGTTATTCTACACTATTGGTTTTCTGAATGTATGATTTATTATAAATGAAGGATATTAATAGAACGTGCTATCTAGTGGGCAACATTAGGACCGTGTACGTACTGGTGCGATAGATTTAAGTTTGAGTGAGGAATTAATTGTGGTGATTACTATTTGATTGATTATGATTTGATTGAGATGTGATGTGATTGAGAGTGTGATTGCGGGAACTCGGTTAACCAAGTGTCTCGGGGCCAATCACATTGACAGTCAGACTGCTGGAGCTCGGTTGACTTAGTGTCTCGAGGCCAGTCTACTGTCCATAATGGAATAAGTGATTTATTTGGATTTAAGTGAGCCTGTATGGCTAGAGTGATGATATGATTGATTGAGGTTGCAATTAATAGAGTTCTATTTGATCCTTCATGTATTAAAATAAATGTTTTCTGCATTTATTATATTTATTAAAGCAAAGTTGGCATTTGTATGAAATGTGTGTATATGCATATATATATAAGAATGCTTGATTGGATATAGTTAGATTGCATGTATATATAGTTTAATAATTCACTCAGTGAGATCTGACCCTCCTCAATTATTTTTTTTCAGGAGATCCTATATAATCAGACCTTAGTAGTAGAGTTTTTCGCCAGTGTTCTTCCGTCCAGGCTATTTTATGTAAATGTATATTTTGAACTCTGACTTGTACTCTAGAAACTGCAGTAGTAGTGTTATTGTATCATAAAAGTATTATTTTGTCTGATATTTTATACTCTAAGAATTGCATTTGAACACTGTATAAATATATATTTATTTATGAAAAGATATTGAGTAGTTATTTTTATACATTGATTCAAAAAATTTTAATTCAGTCGTGCTTTTATTTATGTAATGCATGTTTTTATTTTTTTAAGGCTTGCTACGTGTTCCAGATTCGAAAGAATTTATGTTCCCTAACACCGGTCATGACTCCTAGTTTTGGGTCCTGACAGCAACTGAACAACAACCTAATAGCAATAGTAACGTATATTTATTTAATTAATTATGAGTTATTACATATAGGCTTTGATAGCACTTAGGACGAGTCTGCTTTTACTAGGCATAATCAAAATGAATTTCAAAATTTTTCTTATTTCCTATAAATATATAGAAAATATGGACTTATTTGCAAAAAAAAAAAGCTTTAATTTTAGATTAAAATAGTAATTATGGATTGTTCAGGTAGTAAAAAACTTTTTGAGTGACTTCTAAGAAACTACATAGAAATTTGGTATCTAAAAATATACAAATTAAAGTTTGGTAACTAAATTAAAATAAAATTAAAGTTCGCCACTTTCCGGTGCACTTGACCCTAAATATATATTAAGTAACTACTTTTAACTATTGGTATAAATAATAAATAATTTTTAATTTTTAATTTTTGCATATTTTTGTAAATCAAATATATATTTTTTATTCTTGATAATATTTTTAGTATCACAAAAGCCTTTTTTTTTTTTTTATTTCATTCTTATTTTTTTGGCTCCTATTAAAAAAAATTAAAATAATATGGTTGAAAGTTGAGAAGTGAATTTAAAATAGTTAGAATTTAAAATTTTTATTAAAAAGATAAAAAATTTATAAAAATATTTAAAAATTAATTTTTAAGTTTATGTTGAGAGTAGCAAAATTAAAATTTATAATATTTTTTTACGTTTTGTATTTTCTTGTAAGAAAAATAGGATAAAGATTTAATAAATGTCAAATTTATTTATATAAATTTAAAAGTAATTTTTAAAATATAATTAAAATTTTCAAATAAAATTAGATAGAATTGATATAATTTATAAAGTTAAAGGAATAAAATTAAAATAACTTTTTAAGTAAAATTTAATTAAAAATTAATTTAAAATTTATGATAGAATTAATACTTTTCTTTTTGAATAGTTTATAAGTATAATTCAGTCACACTGCCCTAAATTTTCATATAACCTTTTAATGAAAAAAATAACTATTAAACTCCTTCACTTAGTTGATTCCTATATATATATGCTTCAACTTCAATATAACTTTAAAAAAAAAAAAAAACACTGTGCCTCATTTTAGACTTTTCTGAAAATTAAATGCATTTGAGATTTTCCTTTTGCCGTAGATGGACCTTTCATCTAAATACCCATGCCAGTGCAGAATCGTATCCTTTGGCAATTTGTCAAAATTGAAGGGGACATTTTTGGAGGTTGATGGCAAGTCCATTTATTGTTACTCAATAAATTAAATTTCTCTATACGTAAGTATCAATAGATATCTATTTTCATATATAATTAATTAAAGTGCATGTTGATCTTGTCTTTTGAAAGAAAAAAAAAATCCACTAATGTAAAAATATTCATTTATGTTATGTATAAAACACTTTTAAGTTAATAGAGTCTAGCCTTGCTGATAAGAGCGAAAACTCCATAACCTTCAATTCTTAATGGAGGTTTTGTTAAGGATTTTATATCCTTATCTCACCATCCACTAAAATTTATATATACTCTATAATATTAGAGTCATTGTAATTGTATTTGAAATTGTAGCGATCTCCCGAAATCTAATGATATTGAAAAAAATATATATTTGATTAAATGACACTTTCAAGAATCTACAATACTGCGTAGTTTTCAAGGATGGATCTGCTCTATGAATATATATATTTTTCTCTATAAATTTTTTTCCATTGACTTTGTGTGGTTTTTACATATTATATCTAACCTTAACATGAAAGTTAAGATGTGGATTTATAGTTCCCTTCTAAGTAAGGGTTAGGGTTTGCTCCTGGTGCAGCATCTGGTTCCTTTTCTAAGGTTTTTTTTTTTTTTTTGCTTTTCTTCTATCCTCAATTTTCCCTTTGTTTGTCTTCTATTTATTCTCTTATTATTTCTTGTCTAATCATTCGTTGTTTATTTTATATTGATCTTTGTTACGTTTCTTTTCCTATAATGTGTCCTTCATTACCATTCGTCTTGTTTTATATTCGTTTTGCTTAAGCTTTCCATTTTTTTTCTTTTTGTAGCTGTGTGTTTATCAATTCCTGATCTCTAATTTTTTTGATATAGATTTGTGATTGCCCTAGTTATGTCTAGTTAGATGGATAACATAACTTTTGAAGGAGAGTTGGTGCATTCCTAACCAAAACACCCCTTGAACCTTCGAAACTTGGAATAAAAAATTATGGAAATAGAAGTGAGCACTTTTGTCTCGACTCCTTAACCTGAATTGCTCTACTTGGTGGGCACACTATTATCTGATAGAAACTTTAATAACTATGCCTTAATGGATACTATAAAGAGAGCATGAAGATTGAAAAAACCTTTGGTGTGTATAGAATGGGGCAAAAATCTATTTTTGATTCATTTTGAAGACAAGAGGGATATTGATTGGGTGTTTCAAAATGAACCATGGCACTTTGAGAACAACATATTTTTAATCCAGTGGATTATAGGAGATGAGCAGCCGTCATATTTATCTTTCCCCCTGTGCATCCTTTTGGATTCATGCCTATGACCTCCCAATATGAACTATAAATGAATCTACTGCCAAATTAATAACACAATGTGTTAGGAATTTTATTAAGCTTGACAACTAAGAGGCTGATATTGAAGGTCAGTTTTTACAGTTCAAAGCTTAGATTTGGGTTCGAAAGCCTTTATTATGAGGAATTACTCTGAGGTTTCAAGGAAAGGATATTTTGATTCCCATCAAATATGAGAGTCTTCCTTTGTTTTGTTTCCATTGTGGTAAAATGGGGCACACATTTAAGACTTATAGTGACTTCAAATGAGAAATTGAGGATGCGTTGGGATAGTGGAGCTATGGACCATGGTTAAAAAACATCTCCCGTTAACAGAAATCATAAATTTAATAATGCCAAGGGATCTTTCAAATTGACACTTTTCCAAGACATGGGTCAATCATCACCACAAAATCTAATCCCCGCCATCCATACAAATATCACCTCCTAAACTTCAATTTTACCTACTTCATCAACTGCCCACTTTTTGACCACTACCCAAACCTAAGTAGACCCTTATAAATACCTCACTAATGCTTTTTTTCATTCTTTAAATAGAGTGAATATTTGCACAGACTGCCCCCCCACGCAAGTGCTAAATATTTAACCTAACCCATAATCATAAACTCATACTTCTTTCCTAAAAAATCCCAAAAAAATTGCTACCCACCTCAATTCCTCTAGTCATCTCGCATACAGCAACCTACACTATTTCTAGCTCTGATAACCTATCTCTTTTGAGACCTGATTCTTTGCCTGATAATGCAACCTTTCCTATAGCCGCTTCTCCTCTTTCACTTGAGCCATTATCTGATGTCCACCCAAACTGTACAAATCTCTCCCTTATTCCTATGCCCATTTCTCCAAATACTACCCAATTTCCATGAACCACCTTCATCCATTATCGAGTCCCTCATTAAGACATGGCCTAGAATTAACCCAAACCCTTATCGTAGCTTTGAAAAAAATGGACATTTCCTCACATTCTAAAAGAAAACAAAGCTCCCACCTTGCAAAATCCAAAAAGAAAACAAAGTCTTCCACTAAACCTCAATAATCTTCTTAATTGTTTGATGTTGCCTATGTTTATGATCCAACAGTAGAGGTTGCTCAGTAACCCCGCCAATCGCCATAAGTTGTTTAAGTTAGAATTGCCAAGGGCTTAGGAACCCTCAGACAATTCAAACTTTGAAGAATATTGTTCTTTAAGAAGATCCTACTTTGGTGTTTCTTATAGAAACTAAAAAGTTATCTACTGAATTAGTTAATTTACGTAATTATATAGGTTTTGATAATCAAGTTATTATTGATTATGAAGGTAATGCTTCGAGTGGGAGAAATGGATTGGCTCTTTTTTGGAGATCCTCAATTTTTGTTGATATTTTATCATATGGGCAACATTGGATTTATGTTTTGAAATCGAATTCCAATTCAATTAATAAATGGCATTTTACAAGTATTTATGGTTGGCCTGAGGAGCAACAAAAGAAATTTATATGGGATTTATTAAAAACTCTTAGTGGCAACCATTTAGGTCTTTAGATGTATAGGGGTGATTTTAATGAGATTCTTTTCTCTCATAAGAAAATTAGTGCATCCAACGTGATTTTAACAAGATGGAAGAATTTCGCAATGCTCTCTCAACTTGCGCTTTGTATAATCTGGGTTATTCTGAATTTCAGTTCACTTGGTCCAACGGTAAATCATCTACTTTTAATGTGCAAGAATGCCTCAATAGGTTTGTTGGTTATGATGAATGGGAAGCTTTATTCCCTAATTATAAGGTTTCCATTTTAACTTGTCAATCATCTGACCATTGTCCCATTCTCCTTCAATGGGAAATTAAAAAGCAGAGGAAAAAAAGAAGTAAGCAATTCAGGTTTGAATCAATGTGGTTACTTGATAAGAGCTGCAAAACCATTATTGAGGAATCTTGGCATGGCATAAGGACTGTGGACCTGATTTCCATTTGTAAAACAAAAGTTAAAACTTGTAGTAGTGCTCTTAAGGAATGGAAATGCTCTTACATTGACAATGTTTTATTTGAAATGAAACTCTTGATCATTGATGCCAAAGACATTCTTACCATTTAGCCAACTCATCTAACTTATTCTCAATTATTCTTTGAACCTCTACATACCATCATCCTGATCCTGACCTTATAATTCTGCCAATGTAGATTTCAATGATGATTAATGGCTGCAGGAAGAAAGAGGAGAAATACCATTTATAAAATTCAATCTCTAAATGGTTCTTAGAGTGAAGAAGAAGATGGGATTGCTCAAATTTTTTCAAATTACTTTAGAGAATTATTTTCTTCAGTTGACTTCCTTGACATGGATAGGGCAATTGCGTCTTAGATGTTCAACAAAGAGCTTTTCTTGCTCAACCTTTCACTAGAGTTGAGATTTTTTCTACTTTATCTCATATGCATCCTACGAAGGCTTTAAGCCCTGACGGTATGCCTGCACTTTTTTTTTTCATAAATTTTGGCATGTTGTTGGTGATGATGTGACTAATTCTATTCTTTCCATTTTGAATGATGGAGCTTCCCCTAAACAATTTAATCAAACTCTTATTGCCTTTATTCTTAAAATAAAAAACCCTCTCACTCCTAAAGACTTTAGACCTATTAGCTTTTGTAATGTTCTTTTTAAAATTTTCACAAAGACTATAGCTAATAGGCTTAAAGTTGTTCTTCGTTGTCTCATACATGAAACCCAATCTGCATTTATTTAAGGTAGATAAATTTTAGACAATGGTCTCCTTGCTTTGGAACTTTTTCACCATATGAAAAATAAGAAAAATGGATCTAAAGGCTTTTATGCTTTAAAGTTAGGCATGAGTAAAGCCTATAATAGAGTTGAATGGAACTTTTTACAAAAATTCATGGATAAAATGGGCTTTCCTTTTAATTGGGTATCGTTGATTTTGTCTTATGTTTTCACTGTGTCATCTTCGATTCTTGTTAATGGTTGTCCAGGTCCTTTCTTTACTCCTTCTAGATGATTGCGCTAGGTGACCCATTATTCCCTTATTTATTTCTATTGTGTGCAGAACCTTTTTCAAGTCTAATATGAAAAGTAGAGATTGATGGATCATTGAATGTTTTGAAAATTAGCAAACAAGCTCCAAATATTTCACTTTTTTTTTTTTTTGCATATGATAGCATAATATTTGGAAGGGACACTCTAAGGGAACTCCTTGCTATCAAGGATATCCTGTTATGCTATGAACAAGCTTCGGGTCAAAAAATAAATTATGATAAGTCAGAGATCTCTTTTACTCCTAATCTCTCAGATGACTATTGTGATTTATTAAAATCTTATCTAGGTGTGACACATGTTGATAAACATGCCAAGTATCTGGGACTGCCCTTTGCAATCTTTAGATCTCGAAAAAAGCTTTTTAAGGATGTAGTGGATAAACTGGGAAAGAAGCTTTCATCATGGAAAGAGAAATCCTTATCTATTGTGGGGAAGGAAACTCTTATCAAATCAGTTACGCAATCCATCCCAATATACCTAATGAGTTGCTTTAGATTCCCCATTCAGGTTTTGCAAAACTCTCAATTCTATGTTTGCCAATTTCTGGTGGGGACAAAAATCAGAGGAGAAGAAAATGCACTGGTGTTCGTGGGAGAAGCTGTGTCGATCAAAGGCTGATGGAGGGATGGGTTTTAAAACATTGAAGCATTTAATGCTGCTATGTTGGGAAAACAAGGTTGGAGATTAATGCTGGATCCCAGCTCTCTTCTTGCTCAGTCTCTTAAACCCGATATTTTCTAAGGACTTGGTTTATGGAAGCTAGTCAAGGTTATGCACCAAGCTATTCATGGAAGAGTATTACAACTGCTAGGGATGTGCTTTCAAGAGGACTTCGATATAGAGTAGGAGATGGATGATCTATTCGAATCTGGATTAATAAATGGTTACTGGACCAACCAGATTTCCAAATCCGTACAATATCTCCTGATGTCAATATGGATCAACGTGTATCTTCCTTGATTGATGATGAGAGCCTTGGGTGGAAACGAGATGTATTATGCAACCTTTTCCCAACTAACGTGGTGGGTCAGATTCTTGCTATCCTGTTGAGTTGGCGCCATCCCCATGATTCTCTTATCTGGCATTTCACAAAGTCAGGTTTATACTCCGTTAAGTCTACTTATCATTTGGCTTGTAAGATGTCGAATAATATGCTGAATAGAGGCCCTTCTTCTTCATATTCTCATAATTGGAAATGGGTAAGGTAGTTGTTTGTTACCCATAAAGTCAAGATTTTCTTTTGGCGGTTACTGAATAATCTTTTACTGGTACGTTCTGAGCTTACAAGGCGTCGATTGAATTATGATGATATCTGTTGTCGATGTGGTATTGGTACAAAATCACTGGAACACGCTCTCCGGGATTGTGATTGGAGTCTCAGGTTCTGGTATGCAAGTTGTCTCCGTTTATCTAATTTAGTGTCAGACCATTCCCTTTCTCTTGTGGATTGGATTCTTCAGAAACGTGAGCAGCTCCCGAGAGAGGTATTCCCCACTTTTGTTATGTTGTTATAGGTTTTATGGTATTCCAGAAATAAGGTTGTCTTTGAGAGTGTCCACCTTGTTGTTGTTCAATGCTACCAACAAGCATATCGAGTATTACATGATTATGAGGCAGCAAATGTCAAGCCCTCTCATCCTGAGACGATTTTGAGAGCTTAGACTTGGCGCCCTCCCCCTCGGGGATTCTTTAAAGTCAATTCAGATGCTTCAGTTAGACAGGGGTGGGGTATCGGGTTTGGTGTAGTGATTAGAGATGATCATATGGTAGAGTGTTGTGGGCAAAGTCGAGAAGAGAAACTGACGTCTTTACGCCTGAAATTGCAGAGGCATTAGCTTGTCGTATGGGAGTTCAAATGGCCTCTTCTAATCCGCTCCGACAAGTTCTTGTTGAGTCTGACTGTTTGCCGTTGATTCAGGAGCTCAACTCCAATACTTTTGATAACTCTGATTTGGGATTGCTTGCTCAAGATATTCCGTTCATCTGCTCTGTTCTTTATTCTGTTCGTTTTCTTTATTTTGCTATAAATTGTAACTTAGCAGCTCATAATATGGCCTCATATGCCTTGAGTCTAGCTAGCCATGAACAGGTGTGGGTTAATTCTTATCCTCCTCTTCATTTTTCGGATGTGATCCTTTGCTAGTTTTCAATTCCATTGAATTTCCTCAAAAAAAAAAAAAAAAAAAAGTTCAGATGTGAAAATATTAGGGTATTTAATTGTAATATCCCGTGTTTTTAAATATTTTTATACTGCATCGGGATATGCAGTGTTAATAATTTTTGTATATATTAATGATATTTCATGAGTTGCTACTTAATTAAAATTGATTTTTAATTGTTTTATATTATTTTAAGCACTTTACGTAAAATTTTTTCGGAACTTGTATTTTCGGGAAAATTGACACGTAAATTATTTATTATTAATTATTTTAAATAGATTTCCATATTTGCATGAACTCATATATATTTTTAAAGTACTAAATAATGTGTATATGTGTATTTATTTATTTAATTAGGGTTTAATTAATTACCCTAATATTTTACTATTTATTAATTAGTTTTATTGTTATTTAATTATTTTTATTTAGTATATAAATTATTAAAATATTAAATTATATGTGTGTGGTGGGTAATTTTTCCAAGTATTATATTAATATACTATATTATAAATTATTAAACTATTATTAATATTCTAATATATATATATATATATATATATATATATATATATATATATATATATAATTCTTTTTATTTCTTTTTCTTTTCTCTCCTATTTCCCCTTCCTTCCCCGACTTCCCTCCATCAACCCTCACCCTCACCGCTTGTAACTTTCGATCACTGGCTGTCAGAGTGCCTCCCGGCGTGCCACCATCTTCTCCAGCAGCTCCACTGTTCCGGTCGTCTTCCCCGGCGCCAATCAGCTTGACTTCCACCATTTTTTGGCCGAAAGTTGCATTTTCTTCACACCTCACGATTCTGGCCACCAAATTCCCTCATTCCGGTGTTGTTGGACTCCCCTGAAGCCATAGAAGACAATTCCAAGCTTTGTTTAAGCTTGAAACTTGATTTGGTATGGTTTTTCTCAAATTTTCCAATTTGGCTGAAATTGATTTTCGAATTTTTTTTTGAGCTTTTCTTTGTGATTCATGAAAAATACCTTAACAAATGTTGTTACCCTTAGCTTAATCTAAATGTGTGAATTTTTGTAGAATTTTTGGAGATTATTTTGATTCTTGGGTATTTTTGAATATTTTATTATTATTTTCTAATTTTCGAAAATTAATTAATTAAATTATGAAATTGTGTTTTATGATAAATATAGGTGTTGAAATGAATTATAGACATTTATTTGGAATTTTTATGTATTTCTATGTATTTATTTTGAATTTATTTAGGTTTATGTAATTTTGGAAAATTAGGTTAATTGTGTTTTTAATTGAAATTAATTAGTTAATTGAGTTTAATTATTGATATTATTGATAAATATGTTGATAAAATTAATTTTGTGCAATTATATTATTTTTGGTGAATTTTTGGAGTAATTTTAGTATATTTATATATATAAGGGCATTTTGGTAATTTTATCCTAAATTGACTAAAAATGTAATTAAATTGGTTTTAATAGTTATTTAAGGTATAAAAATGATTTCTACAAATTATTTAGTATTTTTAATTAATTAAAACTATTTTTCGTGAATTATTTTCAATTATATATATAATATATGATTTTTCTATATAAAATGAGTTTTATCGATTTTTACTGTGTTTTAAGGTTAATTATGTAATTTCTACTTATTAAATGTATTTCTGTGATATAAGGGAATTTTTGGTATTTTCATAATTGTTCTGTGAATTGTGAACCCCGGTTGGTAGACTGTAGTTTGGAGTATGACCGAGGGGTTGTGGATGTGTTTCTGTGTTTGTTTTTCGAAGTGTGTTTCTTTGCAGGGCTGGCTCTACTCTTTGAGTAGAGAGATGTTTGTTTTACAGGGGAGGTTCTGCCGGATTTTCGATAGAATTCTCATAAAACGTGATGTCCGGTCGAACCCTAATTCTGATTCTATGTCTAATATTCTAGATCGAGTTTCTAGGATTTTCTGTTAGGTTTATTCTGATGTCTGTTATTTTTGTTTGTTTAGTTGCGTCGAGACTGAGGCCTAGTGGACCAGGCCCATCAGACCCATCTCGAGGAGCGCACTAAGTGTGAGTTACTATTATATATATATATATATATATATGTATGTTTTAGGATGCATGATTTTAGAAATATATATTTTATTTTTGTCACGACCTAAAACAGGGGCCATGACCGGCGTTAGGGAACGGGAATTCTTACGAATCTGAAACCCGTAGCAAGCCTAAAAATAAAATAAACATGCAATAATAACAATAATAATATCACAGTTAAATAAAATACTATGCAGCGGAATAAAATCATGAGTAACAAAATAATATCCACCAACTTTATTTAAATCAAATCCTCATCATCACATATATATAAACTCCTTTAATACAAATCCAGTTCAAATATAATACAACATCTCTTTAATAATTTAATGACTACTGCAGTGTCTAGATAAAATAAAATTCAAGACTCAGGGAAGCAGTTTACATAAAGAAGCCGGGGCGGAAGAAATCCGGCGTACAGGCCTGCTACTGAGGTCTGAAGACGATGACTCTCCTGAAAAATTAGTCAACGGAGGGGAGTCAGACCTCACTGAGTGAATTACTATAATATATATACATGCATACTAAATGCCAATGCACACAATCAAAGTATATATCTAATATGTATGTATACAAGCAAATACACACAGATGCAGTAAAATCATTTTATATATTTCATTAAAAATCACAGTTCATGAAGGATCAAATAGAACCCTATGATATCGCAACCTCAAACAGTGTTAGATAACACTCTAGCCATTCAGGCTCACTTATTCCAAAGATATTCACTTATTCCATTTAGACAGTAGACTGGCCCCGAGACACTAAGTCAACCGAGCTCCAGCAGTCTGACTGCCAGTGTGATTGGCCCCAAGACACTTGGTCAACCGAGCTCCAGCAATCACACCTCCAAACCATATGTCACACATCAAATAATCATATTCAATCAATATCCACAAATGGTTAGTAGTATAGACTAAATGCTATAAGCGTACCGGTATGTACTCAGTCCTAGTGCTGCCCATTAGGTAGCACGTTCTATTGATATCGTTCATTAATAAATATAAAACATTCATTCACAAATAAATGATGCATGAATTTAAATAAAATAACATTATAAACCATATATATACTGGAAATATACCAAAAGTAAACCAGGTATATTTCGAGTATACATACGTCAAATAAATCCAATTAAATTACAAAATAAACTAGAGATATATTTGAAAACATTTTAAACACAGTTCATTAATAAAACATGCATATAATTTAATATATACCAAAAATAAACTAAAGATATACTTAAACACTAATCACATTATTTATGCATATTTAATCAAAATAAAACATATATTTCTAAAATCATGCATCCTAAAGCATATATATATAAAATAGTAACTCACTCTTAGTGCGCTCCACGAGATGGGTCCGACGGGCCTGGTCCACTAGGCCTCGGTCTCGGTGCAACTAAACAAACAATAATAACAGACATCAGAATAAACCTAACAGAAAATTCTAGAACTCGATCTAGAATATTAAACACAGAATCAAAATTAGGGTTCGACCGGACATCATGTTTTACGAGAATTCTATCGAAAATCTGGCAGAACCTCCCCTGTAAAACGGACATCTCTCTACTCAAAGAGTAGAGCCGACCCTGCAAGGAAACACACTTCGAAAAAAAAAATGGGCACAACAACTCATTCACAACCCCTCGGTCGGACTCCAAACTACTGTCTACCGACCGGGGTCCACAATCACAGAATAATTTCAAAAATACCAAAAATACCCTTATAACATATAAATTCATTTTATAAGTAGAAATTACATAATTAACCTTTAAACACAGTAAAAACCGATAAAACTCATTTTATTAGAAAAATCGTATATTATATATATATTTGAAAATAATTCACGAAAAATAGTTTTAATTAGTTAAAAATACTAAATAATTTGTAGAAATCATTTTTGTATCTTAAATAACTATTAAAACCAATTAAATTACATTTTTAGCCAATTTTGTGTAAAATTACCAAAATACCCATATATATATATAAATATACTAAAATTCATTCAAAAATTCACCAAAAATAGTATAATTATCCAAAATAAATTTTCTCAACATATTTATCAATAATATTAATAATTAAACTCAATTATCCAATTAATTTCAATTAAAAACACAATTAACCTAATTTTCCCAAAATTACATAAACCTAAATAATTCAAATTAAATACATAAAAATTCCAAATAAATTCCTATAATTCATTTCAACACCTATAATTATTATAACACACAATTTCATAATTTAATTAATTAATTTCCGAAAATTAGAAAATAATAATAAAATATTCAAAAATACCCAAAAATCAAAATAATTCCCAAAAATTCTACAAAAATTCACACATGTAGATTAAGCTAAGGGGAATAACATTTGTGAAGGAATTTATCATGAATTAACAAGAAAAATTCAAAAAAAATCAAAAACCTAATTCGGTCAAATTGAGAAAAATCGAAAAACAAGAAATTCAAGGCCATTTAAGCTCAAACCAAAGCTAGAATCATGATTACCGTTGCTAGAGGAGTCCAAAGACACCGGAAACATGAAGTTTGGTGGCTGGAGGAGGAAGACACGTTGGAGCTTGGACTCTCGGCCAAAAATGGCAGAAATGGAGCTAGCCGGCGCCGGGGAAGAAGACTAGGGGCAGCGGAGCAGCTGGAAGTGAAGGTGGCACAGTGAGAGGCACACCGACGGTAGGTAGTCGGAAGTTGCAGCGGTGAGGGGGAGAAGGGACGGGTTTCGGGAAGAAAGGAGAAAGAAGAAGAAAAGAAAAAGAAAAGAAAAAAAGAAAAAGAAAAAATAATATAAAAAAAAAATTATATATATATATATATTATAATATGGTGTATAAATAAAATACTTGGAAAAATTTGCACACCACATATTTAATATTCTAATAATTTTATATACTACATGAAACTAATTAAATAACAATAAACCAAATAAATAAATAATAAAATATTAGGGTAATAAATTAAACCCTAATTAAATAAATATATACACACATAGGATTTATTTAGTATTTTAAAAATATATATGAATTCATGTAAGTCCGTAAATCTATTTAAAATAATTAATAGGAAATTATTTACGTGAAAATTTTCCTGAAAATGCAAGTCCCGGGAAAATTTTACGTAAAGTACTTAAAATAATAATAAATAATTAAAAAAATCAATTCTAATTAAACAAAAACTCATGAAATATCAATATTATATATAAAAATTCTTAACACTGCATATCCCGATGCAGTATTAAAATATTTAAAAACACGGGATATTACAGTCTTCCCCCCTTACAAGAATTCGTCCCCGAATTCCAGAAAATAGGATCAAGAAGGAAAGAGATACAAGTAAGAAGCTCGCATCTCAACTTCAGTCTCCCACGTATGCCCCTTAACTCTATCGCTACGCCACAGAACCTTGACCATCGGAATCTGCTTCAAACGCAACTGTCGAACTTGAAAATCAACGATCGCCATAGGTTCTTCCACAAACGTTAAATCTTCACTCACTTCTACACTGTCGGGCTGCAACACGTGTGAAGGGTCTGAGATATACTTCCTCAGCATCGAGATATGAAATACTGGATGCACTTGTGACATACTCGGAGGCAAATCCAACCGATATGCAACAGTGCCAACTCTCTCCAGAATCTCAAACGGTCCGATATATCTCGGTGCTAACTTACCCTTCTTGCCAAATCTCATCACACCCTTCATTGGAGATATCTTCAGAAAAACAAAATCTCCAACCTGAAACTCCACATCTCTACGCTTAGGATCCGCATAGCTCTTCTGTCTGCTAATTACGGTCTCTAATCTTCGCTTAATCACGGTGACTTTCTCTGCAGCATCCTGAACCATCTCAAGTCCAGTCAAAGTTCTTTCACCAATCTCATCCCAACTCAAAGGGGATCTACACTTCCTTCCATATAACGCCTCATATGGTGCCATGCCAATACTGCTATGGTAGTTGTTATTATATGCAAACTCAACGAGTGGCAAATGATCATCCCAGCTACCTCCCAAATCCAGGACACACATCCTCAACATATCTTCCAATGTCTGGATCATCCTCTCAGACTGACCATCTATCTGAGGATGAAAAGCAGTACTAAAATCCAACCTAGTGCCCATCGCTTCCTACAACTTCTGCCAAAAACGAGAGGTAAACACTGAACCTCTATCTGACACAATGGACACAGGTACTCCATAAAGGCACACAATATGCTTCACGTATAACTTCGCTAATCTAGCTATAGAATAAGTGGCTTTCACAGGTAAGAAATGTGCAGACTTCATCAATCTGTCTACAATCACCCAGATGGAATCGTATCCATCCTTAGAACGAGGTAAACTGACCACAAAATCCATAGCTATCCTTTCCCACTTCCACTCGGGAATAGGAAGAGGCTGAAGCTTCCCAGAAGGCTTTTGATGTTCGGCTTTCACTTGCTAACACGTCAGACACTTAGCAACATAATCAGCGACATCCTTCTTCAATCCATCCCACCGGTATAAATCTTTAATACTGTGGTACATCTTAGTAACACCCGGATGTACGCTATAGGCTGTAAAATGTGCTTCCTCTAGGATCTCTTCTCTCAAATCATCCACATCAGGAACACACAATCTACCACTGATCCACAACACACCATCATCATCGAGTGTGAAATCAGTGAACTTCCTTGCTCTGACATTCTCTGCAAGCTCTTCCAGAATAGGATCTCGACTTTGAGCTGCTTTAATCCTATCCCTCAGTACAGATCGCACTTTAAACTAAGCTAGCAGTCCACTTGATCTACTAATCTTCATCATCAGACCTTGATCCAACAACAGATGCAATTCCTAGATCAACGGTCTCCTCTCAACACCGATGTGAGCAAGACTACCTAAGGACTTTCTACTCAAGGCATCTGCTACCACATTAGCTTTACCCGGATGATATAAAATCTCACAGTCATAATCCTTCAACAGTTCCAACCATCTCCTCTGCCTCAGATTCAGATCTCGCTGCTGAAAAATGTACTTAAGGCTCTTGTGATCAATAAATATCTCACAAGTCACCCCGTACAGATAATGTCTCCAAATCTTCAAAGCAAAGATCACTGCAGCCATTTCAAGGTCATGTGTAGGATAGTTCTGCTCATGCTTCTTCAACTGCCTTGAAGCATAGGCTATCACCCTTCCATTCTGCATCAACACACAACCAAGGCCAACTCTAGAGGCGTCACAATAAACTGTGAACTTATCCACATTATTAGGCAAAGCTAATACTGGTGCTGTGGTCAATTTCTCCTTCAACAACTGAAAACTATTCTCACAAGCTTCTGACCACTCGAATCTGACATTCTTTTGAGTCAAGCGAGTCATAGGGGCTGCAATTCTGGAAAAATCCTGCACAAACCGCCTATAATACCCGGCTAAACCCAGAAAACTCTGAATCTCTGTAACAGAAGTCGGTCTAGGCCACTCAGACACTGCCTCATTCTTCTATGGATCAACCTGGATACCTTCTTTAGACACTACGTGTCCAAGAAAAGAAACACTCTCCATCCAAAAATCACACTTCGAGAATTTAGCATAAAGCTGATGATCTCTCAGTGTCTGCAGTACAGTCCTCAAGTGATATACATGCTCCTCCATACTCCTCGAATAAACCAGTATATCATCGATGAAGACTACTACAAACTGATCCACATATGGTCTGAATACCTTGTTCATTAGGTCCATAAAAGCTGCCAAACCATAACTCACATATCAAATAATCATACCCAATCAATATCCATAAATAGTTAGTAATATAGCCTAAATGCTATAAGCGTACCGGTACATACTCGGTCCTAGTGCTGCCCACTAGGTAGCATGTTCTATTGATATCCTTCATTAATAAATATAAAACATTCATTCACAAATAAATGATGCATGAATTTAAATAAAATAACAATATAAACCATATGTATACTGGAAATATACCAAAAGTAAACCAGGTATATTTCGAGTATATATACATCAAACAATTCCAATTAAATTACAAAATAAGATAGAAATGTATTTAAAAACATTTTAAATATAAATGATTAATAAAGCATGCATATAATTTAATATATACCAAAAGTAAACTAAAAATAAACTTAAGTACTAATCAAATTATTTATGCATATTTAGTCAAAATAAAACATTCATTTCTAAATCATGCACCCTAAAGCATATATATATATAAAATAGTAACTCATACTTAGTGCGTTTCACGAGATGGATCCGACGGGCCTGGTCCACTAGGCCTCGGTCTCGGCGCAACTAAACAAACAATAACGACAGAAATTAGAATAAACCTAACAGAAAATCCTAGAAACTCGATCTAGAATATTAAACACAGAAACAGAAGTAGGGTTCGACCGGACATCCTGTTTTACGAGAATTCTACCTAAAATCCGGCAGAACCTCCCCTGTAAAATAGACATCACTCTACTCAAAGAGTAGAGTCGGCCCTGCATAGAAACACACTTCGAAAAACAAGCTCAAAACACAACCAAAATCCCTCGGTCGGACTCCAAACTACAGTCTACCGACCGGGGTCCACAATTCACAGAACAATTTCAGAAATACCAAAAATACCCTTATAACATAGAAATACATTTTATAAGTAGAAATTACATAATTAATCTTTAAACACAGTAAAAATCGATAAAAACTCATTTTATTAGTAAAATCGTATATTATATATATAATTGAAAATAATTCACGAAAAATAGTTTTAATTAATTATAAATACTAAATAATTTGTAGAAATCATTTTTATACCTTAAATAATTATTAAAACCAATTAAATTACATTTTTAGTCAATTTAGGGTAAAATTACTTAAATGCCCCTATATATATAAATATACTAAAATTACTTCAAAAATTCACCAAAAATAATATAATTATCCAAAATTAATTTTCTCAACATATTTATCAATAATATCAATAATTAAACTCAATTAACTAATTAATTTCAATTAAAAACACAATTAACCCTATTTTCCAAAAATTCCATAAATTAATTAAATTCAAAATAAATACATAGAAATTCATAAAAATTCCAAATAAATTTATATAATTCATTTCAACACCTATATTTACCATAAAACACAATTTCATAATTTAATTAATTAATTTCCGAAAATTAGAAAATAATATTAAAATATTCAAAAATACCCAAAAATCAAAATAATCTCCAAAAATTCTACAAAAATTCACACATGTAGATTAAGCTACTAGGATCAACATTTGTTAAGGGACTTTTCATGATCAACCATTTGAAGCTCAAAAAAATTCAAAAATCCTAAGATGGCCGAATTGAATAATTGAGAAAAACCTTACCAAATCAAGTTTTGAGCTTAAAAAAAGCTTGGAATCATCTTCTATGGCTTCAAGGCTATGGCTTCAAGGGAGTCCAACAACACCGGAATGAAGGAATTTGGTGGCCGGAATAGTGAGTTGTGAAGAAAAGGCCAACTTTCGGCCAAAATGCCGAAACTCAGCTCACCGGTGCTGGAGAAGACACCTGCAGGCGGTTGAACGGCTAGAGGAAGGAGGTGGCACGGTGGGAGGCGCAGTGACGGTAGGTGGCCGGCGTGCGCAGTGGTGAGGGAGGTTAGAGCCGTCGGGGAAGATGGAGGAAGAAGGGAGAAAAGAAAAAGAAAGGAAAAGAAAAAGAAAAGAAAGAAAAAGAAAAAGAAAATAAAAAAGAAAAAGAAAAAAGAAAAATAATAATAATAAATATATATATATTTTAATATAGTATATTAATAAAATACTTGGGAAAATCACACACCACACATTTAATATTTTAATAATTTATATACTACATGAAAATAATTAAATAACAATAAACCAAATAAATAAATAATAAAATATTAGGATAATAAATTAAACCCTAATTAAATAAATATATATACACATAAGCTTTATTTAGTATTTTAAAAATACGTATGAGTTCATGCAATTATGGAAATTCATTTAAAATAATTAAATATAAATAGTTTACGTATCAATTTCCCCAAAAATGCAAGTCCCGGGAAATTTTACGTAAAGTACTCAAAATAATATTAAAACAATTAAAAATCAATTTTAATTAATCAACAACTCATGAAATATCAATATCATATTTAAAAATTATTAACACTGCATATCCCGATGCAGTAATAAAATATTTAAAAACACGAGATATTACACCTGATTTACTTTTAGTATATTTCTAGTATATATATAATTTATGTTGCTACTTATTTCAAATTCATGCATCATTTATTTGTGAATGTATACTTTATATTTTAATGAAGGATATCGATAAAACGTGCTACCTAGTGGGCAGCATTAGGACTGAGTACGTACCGGTACACTTATAGCATTTAGGCTATATTACTGTAATATCCCGTATTTTTAAATATTTTTACACTGTACCGGGATATGCAGTGTTAATCATTTCCATATATAAATTATGATATTTTTACGAGTTGATATGTATTTAAAACCTATTTTAATTATTGTGTATTATTTACAGTGCTTTACGTAAAATTTTCCCGAGACTTTCATTTTTGGGGAAATTTTCACGTAAATAATTTATTATTAATTATTTTAAATATATTTTCGGACTTGCATGAACTCATACGTATTTTTAAAATATTAAACACCGTGTATACATGTAATTATTTATTTAATTAGGGTTTAATATTACCCTAATATTGTATTATTTATTTATTAATTTTATTGTTATTTAATTATTTTATTTATTATTAAATTGTAAATAATAATGTGTGGTGTGTGATTTTTCCCAATTATTTTATTAAAAAATTATTTTTTTTATTCTTTTTTTATTCTTTTTTCTTTTTTCTTTTTTCTTTTTCTTTTTCTTTCTTTTTCTTTTTCTTTTCTTTTCCTTTCCTTTTCTTTTCTATTCTTCTTCTTCTTCTTCCTTCCCGTGCTAGATCAGCAACCACCGTCTGCAACTGCCGTTCCCTTGTCGTCGGTGTGCTGTAAGCAGCTCCGCCTTCCCCAGCCAGCTGCTCCGCAGCCCCAAGCTTCTTCCCCGGCACCGGCTAGCCCCATTTTCCCCATTTTGGCCGAAACTTCCTCTCCTCGACGTTCACCAACTTTTCGGCCACCATTTTTGACACCACAGGCCTCTTTCTTCTCCTTGAGCTCTAGTGAGTGTGATTCTAGCTTTGGTTTGAGCTGAATTGGTCTTGATTTGCTTAGGTTTCAAATTTTCCATTTCGACCATATTAGGATTTTTGATTTTTTTGAGCTTCTAATTGATTGATTCATGAAACTCCCTTCACAAATGTTGATCCTAGTAGCTTAATCTTCATGTATGAATTTTTTTGGAATTTTTAGAGATTATTTTGATTTTTGAGTATTTTTGAATAGTTTAATATTATTTTCTAATTTTTGGAAATTAATTAAATAAATTATGAAATTGTGTTTTATGGTAAATATAGGTGTTTAAATGAATTATAGGAATTTATTTGGAATTTTTATGTATTTATTTTGAATTATTTAAGTTTATGTAATTTTGGGAAATTAGGGTTAATTGAGTTTTTAATTGAAATTAATTGGTTAATTGAGTTTAATTATTGATATTATTGATAAATATGTTGAGAAAATTAATTTTGGATAATTTTATAATTTTTGGTGAATTTTTGAAGTAATTTTAGTATATTTATATATATAAGGGCATTTTGGTAATTTTACACAAAATTGGCTAAAAATGTAATTTAATTGGTTTTAATAGTTATTTAAGGTATAAAAATGATTTCTACAAATTATTTAGTATTTTTAACTAATTAAAACTATTTTTCGTGAATTATTTTCAATTATATATATAATATACGGTTTTTCTAATAAAATGAGTTTTTATCGGTTTTTACTGTGTTTAAAGGTTAATTATGTAATTTTTACTTATAAAATGAATTTCTATGATATAAGGGTATTTTTGGTATTTCTGGAATTGTTCTGTGTTTGTGGACCTCGGTCGATAGATTGTAGTCTGGACTCCGACCGAGGGGTTGTGAATGAGATGTAGTGTTTATTTTCGAAATGTGTTTCTTTTCAGGGTCGGCTCTACTCTTTGAGTAGAGAGATGTCCATTTTACAGGGGAGGTTCTGCCGAATTTTTGGTAGAATTCTCGTAAAACGTGATGTCCAGTCGAACCCTAATCTCAATTCTGTGTTAAATACTCTAAATCGAATTCTAGGATTTCTGTTAGGTTTATTCTAATGTCGGTTATTTATTATTTGTTTAGTTGCGTCGAGATCGAGGGCTAGTGGACCAGGCCCGTCAGATCCATCTCGTGGAGCGCACTAATTTGTGAGTTACTATACTATATATATATGCTTTAGGATGCATGATTTAGAAATATATGTTTTATTTTGATTAAAATGCATAAATAATATGATTTGTATTTAACTATATTTTTGGTTTATTTTTGGTATATATTAAATTATATGCATGTTTTGTTAATAAATTATATTTAAAATATTTTTAAATATATTTCTAGCTTAATTTATAATTTGATTGGATTCATTTGACATATATATACTTGAAATATACCTGGTTTACTTTTGGTACATTTCCAGTATATATATGGTTTATGTTGCTATTTTATTTAAATTCATGCATCATTTATTTGTGAATGAATGTTTTATATTATTAATGAAGGATATCAATAGAACGTGCTACCTAGTGGGCAGTACTAGGACCGAGTACGTACCGGTACGCTTATAGCAAATAGGCTATACTACTAACTATTTGTGGGTATTGATTGAATGTGATTATTTGATGTGTGAGATGTGGTTTGGAGGTGTGATTGCTGGAGCTCGGTTGACCAAGTGTCTCGGGGCCAATCACACTGGCAGTCAGACTGCTGGAGCTCGATTGACTTAGTGTCTCGGGGCCAGTCTACTGTCTAAATGGAATAAGTGAATATTTTGGAATAAGTGAGCCTGTATGGCTAGAGTGTTGTCTAACACTGTTTGAGGTTTCGATATCATAGGGTTCTATTTGATCCTTCATAAAAGATGATTTTCAATAAAATATATAAAAAAAAATGATTTTTCTGCATCTGTGTGAATTTGCTTGTATATATACACATTATATATATACTGTTGACTGTATGCATTGTCATTTAGTATGCATGTATATATATTATAGTAATTCACTCAGTGAGGTCTGACTCCCCTCCGTTGATAATTTTTTAGGAGAGTCAACATCTTCAGACCTCAGTAGCAGGCCTGTACGCCGGATTTCTTCTGCCCTGGCTTCCTTGTGTAAACTGCTTACTTGAGTCTTATTTTTATAATCTAGACACTGTAGTAGTTGTAAATTAAATTGTGGGATTTTATGTATTTTATTTATGTGAGATATTGTATTATGTGAATTGGATTTGTATTAAAAGATTTATATATGGGAGATGGTTATTATTTTGGATATTTATGATTTTCATTTTCGCTGCATTCGATATTGTGATTATTATTATTGCATGTTTTATTTTATTTTTAGGCTTGCTACGGGTTCCAGATTCGAAAGAATTCCCATTCCCTAGCGCCGGTCATGGCCCCTGTTTTGGGTCGTGACAAAGTTGGTATCAGAGCGGAGTTCTGTGTCAGGGCTTAGTTATGTGAGTCGTGGCCCTAGTTTTCAAGTTATGTTTGCTGTTGAACTACTGCAGTGAATTAGGTTCGAGTATGTCTTGATAAGTATTCCTTGCTTTAGTTTTCTGCTTTATTCCTTCGTTGTTTGTTTTGTTTGAATCTTTCCGTTTGTCTTTTCAGTATGAGGAGGCAAGCGCATGTTGCTCCACCGATCGTTGAGGCTGAGGATGATGAGTCTTTTCAGGATGAGATTTTACCTCATGAGTAGCCAGTTAGACGTAGAGGTCATGGCAGAGGTAGACCTCGAGGAGCGGCAGGTCACCGTAGGCAGAGAGAGTTACAGGACTAGGAGCCTGTTGAGCTTGAGTTTGATGTTCCTATTCCTCCAGTTGTTCAGCCTGTTCAACCTGCCTATCAGCAGGGTATGTCTGACCCTGAGGCAGCTTTGTTCTATGCTCGAGTTGGCAGGATTGCGTTTGATGGTACTTCTGATCCGTTAGATTTTCTACACGCGATCGAGACTCGGACTCGGACTGCTCATACCGAGTACCAGTGGATCATGATCGTTGAGTTGTCTGTTGAGGGACCAACCTTAGATTGGTTCATTCAGATGATTCAGCCCTATATGATGACGATGACATGGGCTCAGTTCAGAGAGCGATTTATGAGGAGATTCTGTCCAGAGCCTCTTCGTATGAGCTATCATCTTCGATTGACCATTATTTCTCGTGGAGATCGATCTGTAGAGGAGTACACCCGAGAGTTTCTCTGTCTGGGTAGATATGCAAAGGATCTGATGCGAGATCAGTATTTTACGGTCACTACCTACGTTACTGGTTTGGGTTCTGCTTTTGTTGGTATACCTACAGTAGGCCTTACTCTCGAGTCTGTGATTGAGTTAGCCAAAGAGATTGAGCTGAGGCTAGTTAGGCAGGGAGCGATGCCTAATTATTACCAGCTGGGAGTTCAGTCGAGTGGATTGCAGGCTACTCCGTATTTGAGTTTTCAAGTTGGTTCGAGTAGTCAGCAGTGAGGTCCGACTCAGCAGAGTCAGAGACAGCAGCAGTGAGTGCATCGGAGCAGTAAACATGGCCATGGAGGTCAGCGTAGATCGTTTAGATTTGGGTCAGGTGCTTCGAGCAGCAGCAGTGGTCGTAGTTCTGGATTAGCAGCCAGTGTATGCCAGACCTGCGATAGAGTCCATCAAGGACCATGTTATCTGACACCACTGACATGCTTCAGATATAGGCAGACAGGACATTTTGCTAGATCGTGTCCTTATTCCAGGTATCAGCAGTAGCAGATTCCGTGATTCCCACAACAGTCGATTGCTAGTGCTGCACTCGTGCCATTTCAATTACCACCAGCTCAGCATCAGAGTTCCACTCAGCTTGTTCCACAGCAGAGTCATGGTAGAGGTACTAGAGGAGGTGCCAGAGGTGTTGGCCAGACTTCTACCAGTCAGTAGGGAGGTCGAGGTGAGGCCAGAGTTTTCCATCTTACTCAGCAGGATGCTCATGCATCTAATGCAGTCGTGGCAGGTATTGTTTCTGTTTGTTACCTGGATGCTTGGGTTTTATTTGATCTAGGTGCCATGCATTCGTTTGTTTCTCCTATTTTTGCTTCTAAATCTTGTTGGCAAGCTTCAAGGATGGCTTTTCCTTTGTCTGTTGCCACTCCTCTGAGCGATTCCTTAGACACCGATATTGTTCTTTCTGGTTGTCCAGTTCTCGTGGGAGGTAGAGAATTACCCACTGATTTGATTTTGTTGGATGTGATGGAGTTTGATGTTATTCTGGGAATGGATTGGTTATCTCAGCACTATGTCGTGGTAGATTGCAGGAATAAAGAGGTGACTTTCAGAATTCTTGGTGAAGAAGATTTTAAGTTTGTTGGTGATAGGAGTTCAGTACCTTAGAATCTTATTTCTGCTATTACGACTAGGAAGTTGTTGAGGAAAGGGTGTCAGGGATATTTGGCATTGGTCAGGGATACTTCAGTGGAGAAGTTGTCACTCACAGATGTTCCTGTTGCTTGTGAGTTTCCTGATGTTTTTCCCGAGGAGTTGCCAGGTTTACCACCTCATATAGATATTGAGTTATGTATAGATGTGGTACCAGGTACTACTCCTATATCTATGCCACCCTACAGAATGGCTCCTGCAGAGTTGAAAGAGTTGAAGGAACAGTTGCAAGAGTTATTGGATAAAGGTTTTATTAGACCTAGTGTTTCTCCTTGGGGTGCACCAGTCCTGTTTGTGAAGAAGAAGGATGGTACCCTGAGACTGTGCATTGACTACAGAGAACTGAATAAGGTGACAGTGAAGAACAAGTATCCTCTCCCGAGGATTGATGATTTTTCTGATCAGCTACAGGGTGCACAGTTCTTTTCTAAGGTTGACTTGAGGTTGGGTTATCATCAGTTGCAGATCAGTGAAACTGATATTCTTAAGACAGCGTTCCGCACTCGATATGGCCATTATGAGTTTTTGGTGATGTCTTTTGGTTTGACTAATGCACCAGCAGCTTTTATGGACCTGTTGAATAGGGTATTCAGACCGTATGTGGATCAGTTTGTGGTAGTCTTCATTGATGATATACTGGTATATTCGAGGAGTATGGAGGAGCATGTATATCATTTGAGGATTGTACTATAGACATTAAGAGATCATTAGCTTTATGCTAAATTCTCGAAGTGTGATTTCTGGATGGAGAGTGTTTCTTTTCTTGGACATGTAGTGTCTAAAGAAGGTATTCAGGTTGATCCACAGAAGATTGAGGCAGTGTCTGAGTGGCCTAGACCGATTTCTGTTACAGAGATTCAGAGTTTTCTGGGTTTAGCCGGGTATTATAGGCAGTTTGTGCAGGATTTTTCCAGAATAACAGCCCCTATGACTCACTTGACTCAGAAGAATGTCAGATTTGAGTGGTCAGAAGCTTGTGAGAATAGTTTTCAGTTGTTGAAGGAGAAGTTGACCACAGCGCTGGTGTTAGCTTTGCCTAATAGTGTGGATAAGTTCACAGTTTACTGTGATGCCTCTAGAATTGGTCTTGGTTATGTGTTGATGCAGAATGGAAGGGTGATAGCCTATGCTTCGAGGCAGTTGAAGAAGCATGAGCAGAACTATCCTACACATGATCTTGAGATGGCTGCAGTGATCTTTGCTTTGAAGATTTGGAGACATTATCTGTACGGGGTGACTTGTGAGATATTTACTGATCACAAGAGCCTTAAGTACATTTTCCAGTAGAGAGATTTGAATCTGAGGCAGAGGAGATGGTTGGAACTGTTGAAGGATTATGACTGCGAGATCTTATATCATCCGGGCAAGGCTAATGTTGTAGCAGATGCCTTGAGTAGGAAATCCTCAGGTAGTCTTGCTCACATCGGTGTTGAGAGGAGACCATTGATCTAGGAATTGCATTTGATGGTCGATCAAGGTCTGATGATGAAGATTAGTAGATCAGGTGGACTGTTAGCTCAGTTTAAAGTACGATTTGTATTGAGGGATAAGATTAAAGCAGTTCAGAGCCGAGATCCTATTCTGGAAGAGCTTACAGAGAATGTTCGAGTAGGGAAGTTCATTGATTTCACACTTGATGATGATGGTGTGTTGTGGATCAGTGGTAGATTATGTGTTCCTGATGTGGGAGAGAGGAGATTTTAGAGGAAGCACACTTTACAGCTTACAGCGTTCATCCGGGTGTTACTAAGATGTACCACAGTATCAGAGATCTATACTGGTGGGACGGATTGAAGAAGGATGTCACTGATTATGTTGCTAAGTGTTTGACGTGTCAGCAAGTGAAAGCCGAACATCAAAAGCCTTCTGGGAAGCTTCATCCTCTTCCTATTCCTGAGTGGAAGTGGGAAAGGATAGCTATGGATTTTATGGTCGGTTTACCTCGTTCGAAGGATGGATACAATTCCATCTAGGTGATTGTAGACAGATTGATGAAGTCTGCACATTTCTTGCATGTGAAAGCCACATATTCAGTTGCTAGATTGGCGAAGCTGTATGTGAAACATATCATATGCCTTTATGGAGTACCTATGTCCATTGTGTCAGATAGAGGTTCGGTGTTTACTTCTCATTTTTGGCAGAAGTTGCAGGAAGCGATGGGCACTAGGTTGGATTTCAGTACTGCTTTCCATCCTCAGATAGATGGTCAGTCTGAGAGGATGATCCAGACACTAGAAGATATGTTGAGGATGTGTGTCCTGGATTTGGGAGGTAGCTGGGATGATCATTTGTCACTCGTTGAGTTTGCATATAATAACAGCTACCATAGCAGTATTGGCATGGCACCGTATGAGGCGTTGTATGAAAGGAAGTGTAGATCCCCTCTGAGTTGGGATGAGATTGGTGAGAGAGCTTTGATTGGACCTGAGATGGTTCAGGATGTTGCAGAGAAAGTTGCTTTGATTAAGCGAAGATTAGAGACCGCAACTAGTAGACAGAAGAGTTATGTGGATCCTAGGCGCAGAGATGTGAAGTTTCAGGTTGGAGATTTCATTTTTCTGAAGATATCTCCGATGAAAGGTGTGATGAGATTTGGTAGGAAGGGTAAGTTAGCACCGAGATATATCGGACCGTTTGAGATTCTGGAGAGAGTTGGCACTGTTGCATATCGGTTGGATTTGCCTCCGAGTATGTCACAGGTGCATCCAGTATTTCATGTCTTGATGTTGAGGAAGTATATCTCAGACCCTTCACACGTGTTGCAGCCCGACAATGTAGAAGTGAGTGAAGATTTGACATTTGTGGAAGAACCTGTGGCGATCGTTGATTTTCAAGTTCGACAGTTGCGTTCGAAGCAGATTCCGATGGTCAAGGTTTTGTGGTGTAGCGACACAGTTGCGGAGCATACATGGGAGACTGAAGCTGTGATGCGAGCTTCTTACCCGTATCTCTTTCCTTCTTGATCTTGTTTTCTAGAATTCAGGGACGAATTCTTGTAAGGGGGAAAGACTGTAATATCCCGTATTTTTAAACATTTTTACACTGTACCGGGATATGCAGTGTTAATAATTTCCGTATATAAATTATGATATTTTTACGAGTTGATATGTATTTAAAACCTATTTTAATTATTGTGTATTATTTATAGTGCTTTACGTAAAATTTTCCCGAGACTTTCATTTTCGGGGAAATTTTCACGTAAATAATTTATTATTAATTATTTTAAATATATTTTCGGACTTGCATGAACTCATACGTATTTTTAAAATATTAAACACCGTGTATACATGTAATTATTTATTTAATTAGGGTTTAATATTACCCTAATATTTTATTATTTATTTATTAATTTTATTGTTATTTAATTATTTTATTTATTATTAAATTGTAAATAATAATGTGTGGTGTGTGATTTTTCCCAATTATTTTATTAAAAAATTATTTTTTTTATTTTTTTTTTCTTTTTCTTTTTCTTTTTCTTTCTTTTTCTTTTTCTTTTTCTTTCTTTTTCTTTTTCTTTTCTTTTCCTTTCCTTTTCTTTTCTTTTCTTTTCTTCTTCTTCTTCTTCCTTCCCGTGCCCGATCACCAACCACCATCTGCAATTGCCGTTCCCTTGCCATCGGTGTGCCTCCAGAAGCTCCGCCTTCCCCAGCCAGCTGCTCCACCGCCCCAAGCTTCTTCCCCGGCGCCGGCTAGCCCCATTTTCCCCATTTTGGCCGAAACTTCCTCTCCTCGCCGTTCACCAACTTTTCGGCCACCATTTTTGACACCTCTGGTCTCTTTCTTCTCCTTGAGCTCCGGTGAGTGTGATTCTAGCTTTGGTTTGAGATGAATTGGTCTTGATTTGCTTAGGTTTCGAATTTTCCATTTCGGCCATATTAGGGTTTTTGATTTTTTTGAGCTTCGAATTGATTGATTCATATAAAATCCCTTCAGAAATGTTGATCCTAGTAGTTTAATCTTTATGTAAGAATTTGTGTGGAATTTTTGGAGATTATTTTGATTTTTGAGTATTTTTTAATATTTTAATATTATTTTCTAATTTTTGGAAATTAATTAAATAAATTATGAAATTGTGTTTTATGGTAAATATAGGTGTTTAAATGAATTATAGGAATTTATTTGGAATTTTTATGTATTTATTTTGAATTATTTAAGTTTATGTAATTTTGGGAAATTAGGGTTAATTGTGTTTTTAATTGAAATTAATTGGTTAATTGAGTTTAATTATTGATATTATTGATAAATATGTTGAGAAAATTAATTTTGGATAATTTTATAATTTTTGGTGAATTTTTGAAGTAATTTTAGTATATTTATATATATAAGGGCATTTTGGTAATTTTACACAAAATTGGCTAAAAATGTAATTTAATTGGTTTTAATAGTTATTTAAGGTATAAAAATTATTTCTAAAAATTATTTAGTATTTTTAACTAATTAAAACTATTTTTCGTGAATTATTTTCAATTATATATATAATATACGGTTTTTCTAATAAAATGAGTTTTTATCAGTTTTTACTGTGTTTAAAGGTTAATTATGTAATTTTTACTTATAAAATGAATTTCTATGATATAAGGGTATTTTTGGTATTTCTGAAATTGTTCTATGTTTGTGGACCCCGGTCGGTAGATTATAGTCTAGAGTCCGACCGAGGGGTTATGAATGAGAGGTAGTGTTTATTTTCGAAGTGTGTTTCTTTGCAGGGTCAGCTCTACTCTTTGAGTAGAGAGATGTCCATTTTACAGGGGAGGTTCTGCCAAATTTTCGATAGAATTCTCGTAAAACGTGATGTCCGGTCGAACCCTAATCTCAATTCTGTGTTAAATACTCTAGATAGAATTCTAGGATTTCTGTTAGGTTTATTCTAATGTCGGTTATTTATTGTTTATTTAGTTGCGCCGAGACCGAGGGCTAGTGGACCAGGCCCGTCAGATCCATCTCATGGAGCGCACTAATTTGTGAGTTACTATACTATATATATATATATGCTTTAGGATGCATGATTTATAAATATATGTTTTATTTTGATTAAAATGCATAAATAATGTGATTTGTATTTAAGTATATTTTTGGTTTATTTTTGGTATATATTAAATTATATGCATGTTTTGTTAATAAATTATATTTAAAATGTTTTTAAATATATTTCTAGCTTAATTTATAATTTGATTGGATTCATTTGACATATATATACTCGAAATATACCTGGTTTACTTTTGGTATATTTTCAGTATATATATGGTTTATGTTGCTATTTTATTTAAATTCATGCATCATTTATTTGTGAATGAATGTTTTATATTATTAATGAAGGATATCAATAGAACGTGCTACCTAGTGGGCAGCACTAGAACCGAGTACGTACCGGTACGCTTATAGCAAATAGGCTATACTACTAACTATTTGTGGGTATTGATTGAATGTGATTATTTGATGTGTGAGATGTGGTTTGGAGGTGTGATTGCTGGAGCTCGATTGACCAAGTGTCTCGGGGCCAATCACACTAGCAGTCAGACTGCTGGAGCTCGGTTGACTTAGTGTCTCGGGGCCAGTCTACTGTCTAAATGGAATAAGTGAATATTTTGGAATAAGTGAGCCTGTATGGCTAGAGTGTTGTCTAACACTTTTTGAGGTTTCAATATCATAGGGTTCTATTTGATCCTTCATAAAAGATGATTTTCAATAAAATATATATAAAAAATGATTTTTTTTGCATTTGTGTGAATTTGCCTGTATATATACACATTATATATATATTGTTGACTGTATGCATTGTCATTTAGTATGCATGTATATATATTATAGTAATTCACTCAGTGAGGTTTGACTCCCCTCCGTTGACAATTTTTCAGGAGAGTCAACATCTTCAGACCTCAGTAGCAGGCCTGTACGCCGGATTTCTTCCGCCCCGGCTTCCTTGTGTAAATTGCTTACTTGAGTCTTATTTTTATAATCTAGACACTACAGTAGTTGTAAATTAAATTGTGGAATTTTATGTATTTTATTTATGTGAGATATTGTATTATGTGAACTGGATTTGTATTAAAAGATTTATATATGGGAGATGGATATTATTTTGGATATTTATGATTTTCATTTCCGCTGCATTCGATATTGTTATTATTATTATTGCATGTTTTATTTTATTTTTAGGCTTGCTACGAGTTCCGGATTCAAAAGAATTCTTGTTCCCTAGCACCGGTCATGGCCCCTGTTTTAGGTCGTGACAATTACTAACCACTTGTGGACATTTATTGGATTTGATTATTTGATGTGTGAGATATGATTTGGGAGTGTGATTGTTGGAGCTCGATTGACCAAGTGTCTCGGGGCCAATCACACTGACAGTCAGAGTGCTGGAGCTCGGTTGACTTAGTGTCTCGGGACCAGTCTACTGTCTGAATGGAATAAGTGAATATATTTGGAATAAGTGAGCCTGTATGGCTAGAGTGTTGTTTAACACTGTTTTGAGGTTGCGATATTTTAGGGTTCTATTTGATCCTTCATAAACAATGATTTTCAATAAAAATATATAAAATGATTTTATTGCATTTGTGTGTATTTGCTTGTATACATACATATTATATATACTTTTGATTGTGTGCATTGGCATTTAGTATGCATGTATTTATACTATAGTAATTCACTCAGTGAGGTCTGACTCCCCTCCATTGACTATTTTTCAGGAGAGTCATCATCTTCAGACTTCAGTAGCAGGCTTGTACGCCGGATTTCTTCCGCCCCAGCTTCTTTATGTAAACTGCTCACTTGAGTTTTATTTTTATAATCTAGACACTGCAGTAGTTGTAAATAAATTGATGGTTTTATGTATTATATTTGTGTAGTTATGTATTTTAAGAATTTGAACTGAAACTTGTATTAAAGGATTTATTTATATATAATATGAGAATTCGATTTAATTTGGTTTGACGGAATTATTACTTTGACATTTATGATTTTATTCCGTTGCACAGTATTTTATTTAATTGTGTTATTATTATTAGTATTGGATGTATTTATTTTTATTTTTAGGCTTGCTACGGGTTCCAGATTCGAAAGAATTCTCGTTCCCTAACGCCGGTCATGGCTCCTATTTTGGATCGTGACATTAATTAAATACTTAACATTATTTCAACACACGAACCTTAATAATACTCTTCATTTATATAATAAAATTGATACTCTTTGACATAGCTTGTAAAAAGTAATTGCATATTGTATATCTAAGCGCATAAAAACTGAAAAATATATTCTTCTACGTGATTTAATTAAATGAACATTTTCCACACTCAAAATTAATTATTTTTGCATATAATTTGGTTAAAGGTAAATCATTCATGCCTTGTTTAAAAAAAAAACAAAAACAATTCATGCCTAAATTAAAATTCACCAATCGAAGAGAAAATTACTGTATATCTTAATATAATATTAAAAATTTGAAAGATGTATTATGAAGTGTAAAATTTAAATTTTACCATTGTTAATTTATAGAAAAAAGATTATCTCTTATTATATAGTTTATTTATATTTAGGTCATATGATGTTTATTAATCAAAATTTTTTTATAAATGCATATGAAATAAAATGTGTATATTACTTTTTTAAAAAGAAAATTATTGAGCCAACTCAATAACAATTTCTCTTCACATATAAAATATAAATTATATTATTATTAATTTGTAAAACTATTTCTTATTCTAATTTAGAAAAGAAATAATTAAACTTGTTGTATAGTTCATGCTTACATTTAGATTATTTGACTTTTTTGAAAAAAAAAATTGTAAAAGTAAAAAAAAATCTAAAAATTATGTCTTGGTTATTCTTTTCAAAACTTATAAAGATTTTGATTTGGGTTTTATGAATTTTGGAGAATATTTTTAAAGTCGAGGTAAATTGTTATGCTATAATTTTATAAATTAACGACCAAAATGCTTAGTTTATAGAATAATAGAGAATTAAAATTTGTATATAGGCTAAAGCTGAAATAAATTTTGGAAAAAAAAATTGGAATGCTTTTTCGATTCATTAAAAAACAAAAATAAAAACACGTGTGCTTTCATGCAATTTAGTGGGATTCCATGATTATCTGTTATTCATGTTATTATTAATAAATAAATAAATAAATATAAATATATGGGGTATATCTTCTTGATTGGAGTAGGGAACAATGAAGATGTACCCTATATATATATATAGTGATCAAACTTCAAGATGAAGACTATTAATTAAACATCAAAATTATAATTTAATTTCGATGTCAAATCGAAATATAATTTTCAAATTAAAAAAGATTAATTAATAGGGTGAAAAATATAAAAATAGGAAAACTTTTATAAGACTTTGAGTTAAAAATAATGTCCAATATACCGCTACGATTGCTCACAAATGTAAGTTTTCCCATATGATGGACTCCCCTCGAACATTAAGGATATTAAATTGAATAATTTTTTCTTTTTTATATTATTAGTTAGAGTTGAGTAATTTTGTGCATCTTATTATTGTAAAATCTAAACAAGTAAAAAAAAAAATTCAGCTTTCATTTTATATATTAAGAAATACATATTAAAAACAATATATATAATCAGGGCTCTTTTAAATTTAAATTTTTTTAAACAAATTCTTAATTTTTTTTAATTTGTTATATTTGTCCTAAGATTTATATTTTGACTCCACTAAAAATTAATTTTTACTCTATTATAATTTGAATCTTAATTTTGACCCTACTAAATTATACTATATACTACAAAATAATAGTAATAATAATGAAATTCTCATTAGTAGACGAGAGACATTAATTGTGAAAGATAGTGATCTAACAAGAGGTGTCGGTTGTTTGTTTAGTACAATGCAAATTGAATGAGGCAGTTGAATCCTGTCCTGTAAAGACTAATTAAGAATAGTCATTGGCAAACCAAAATCGAGATTTTTGGTGGTCACAGATGATCCCATGTGTTTTTCTCCCGTCGTCACAAATATCTACATGGCGTAGAGGTCACGACATGCTCAACTTTACTAGTCACTGGTACGCACAACCTGTTCCCTTTGATTTCTCTTCTTAGCCTGTCAATTCTTTTTAATAATTACAATAATTACCAGATCAATATGTTATTAGTATGTCAATCAGTAAATTGAGAGGATCACTACATTCATCGATGGATCAGCAAAATTTATTGAATTTTAAGAACTCAAAGATGAATCTTAACAAATATTAATCTCTTAACAGTAAAAATAAGTCTCAAACTCGAGACTTTCCACTCAGTACGGCAAGATGCGAGACGCTACACACCCAATTCACCCTGGTTGGATCTCTTTAGCCTGTTAATTTAAACACAAAGAATACAACATCAGATTGGCAAAACCTCTACTTATTAATTTGTCATGTCCGCAAAGAGAGCAGAAAGAAGCATCCTAGTTGCTGTTTAGGAGTTCCAGCTTCCTAATAGTAAATAGTAGAATCCACAAACACTTCCCTTCACACACATACACACACATATATATATATACATAAAGGGAATATGTAAAATTATAAAAAAAAATTTATCAAAAAATTTTCACTCATTATTATATAAAAATTAGATAATTTAATTATTTACTAATAAAATTAAATTAAGTTAAAATATAATTTTAATTTGAATAAAAATTTATTTTAATTACGTTAATTTTTATTTTATTTTTAATAAAAATTAAAATAATTAAAATGTAATTATAAATTAAATGAAAGTATATTTTCTATTTTATTTAGATTAACTTTTATCTTATTTTTAATAAAAATTCTAATTTAATTGAAAATATATTTTATATTTTATATTTTAATTAGGTTAACTTCTATTTTATCTCTAATAAAAATTTATTTAATTAAAATATAATTATAATATAATTGAAAGTGTGTTTCTTTTTTTAATTAGGTTAACTTATATTTTATATTTAACAAAATTAAATTAATTAAAATGCAATTCTAATTTAATTGATAGTATATTTCATTTTCTAATTACGTTAACTTCTATTTTATCTCTCATAAAAATGAAATTAATTAATGTGTAATTATAATTTAATTGAAATTATGTTTCCTACTTTAATTATATTAACTTCTATTTTATCTCCAATAAAATTAAATTAATTAAAATTTTAGTTGTAATTTTGTTAAAAATATATATATTTCGATTTTTATTAGGTCTACTTATATTTTATCTAATAAAATTTTATCAACCTTATTATATTTAATTTAATAAGTAAATAATTAAAATTAAAATTAAAATTAATAAATTTTATGAAATAATTAATTATGAAAATATTAATGTGAAAAATGTTGAAAGACTATTGTGTCTATATTGACATTCATAAAGAATGTAATAAATTACTGTATTATAACTTTATCAAGTTTGTAAAATTAGATTATTATTTAGATAAAATATTGAAAAGAGTGTTGTATAAATGTTCAAATAGAAAATAGACTAAAATTGTAATAAATTACTATATTCTAATGTAACACTATCAATGTTACGACCAAAACCCAGGAATCATTACCGGCGCTAAGGAACGAGAATTCACACAAATCTGGAACCCATAGTAAGACTTAAAATAAAAAAAAATATACAAAACATACCACTAAAATACCACAGAATTAAAACTTTAAATAATATAAAAGAAATCTTTATATCATAACATAATCAAATATATTGATACAACTCTTCAAATATATAATCACTATCTAACACAATATCATGTACTATAATAAGAAACACTACTACTACAACATTTACTAAACAAGAAAAGTAATAGTTCAATATTTACATAAGTCGTCTTGGGAGGAGAGAGTCCAACGAAGAGATCGAATATGGGGGTCTGAAGTAGAAAATCCTGAAAAAAATATTTGAGAGGGGTCATACCTCATTGAGTGAATTATTATTATATATATGCATACAACCTAAAGACATAGAGACTTAAACATAAGTATAATAATATATTGATATTTATTTAATACATACATGCATCTCATACATATGCTCGATATCCATTTTTATTATAACAATAATGCAGAAGAATTTTGGTTGGAGGATCGGAGCAAGATCCCTAAATTTTTTGGCAACCCCGATCATTGCAATTCACTAGCCAACAGGCTTTCCATAACTCCAAAAATATCCTTTATCCAACTTTTTGGTGGTGGACTGGCCTCGAGTATACAAAGGGTTAATCGACGATCGCAATCCCATTACTGGTGCTAATTGGCCCTAAGTACGCTGCAGTCAAATATCTAATGTATTGTTGTGCAACAGTTATAATGTGGCACAATAGGTGGCATGTTTTACAACTATTCTCCAAAATGTTGTTTCATAATAAAATAATGAAAATTTATAATAAAATATGACAGTATACATTATTCAAAATAAATATTCTCAATTATATATATGAAAGCATATATATAAATGTTAACAATGATAAATATCATTTAATGAAATAAAGCATAATTAAATTCATATTTATTAAAAATATATGGATGCTTATAATGTTTTCTACATGCAATGCATACATATAATAATAACTCACAGTACTACTATGCTCCTCTGTTCCAGTTTGGCTGGCCCGATCCGGTCGGCCTAGCTTGCGGTACAACGATGAAAAAAATAATAATAATAATAAATAATTAGAAACAAATTCCCAATTTTATACTTTAAGAATTTCTAAAAGAATGACTCGATCTACGACACGATTTAACAAAACTCAAAACCTAGGACCAGCTCGATGTCACATTCTATGAGAATTCTATCAAAAATTCAGTAGAGTTTCCTCTGTAAAATGGATATCTCTCTACTAAAAGTAGAGTCGTTCCTACACGCAAACACACTTCAAAAATTCACAGCACTCAAAATCTCGGGTTATAACAATCTTCCCCCCTTACAAAAATTCGTCCTCGAATTTTAAATAAACAGAACTTAATACAAGAATTCATTGAAGAAAGAGGTAAGGGTAAGCCACCCACATCTCAACTTTAGTCTCCCATGTATGCTCCTCCATGTTATTTTTCCTCCATAAAACTTTGACTATAGGAATTTTCTTCGAATGCAACTAGCAAACTTAGCGGTCAACAATCGCAACCATTTCTTACTTGTACATCAGATCTTCATTCACTTTCATGCTCTAGGGCTGTAACATGTGTGAAGGGGTCTGAAATGTATTTCTTGAGCATTGAAACATAGAACATTGGGTGCACTTTAAATAAATTCGGAGGCAAAGCCAACCGATATGCAACCATGTCAACTCTCCTTTCTTATATCATCATCACGATCACCATTAACTAACTAATATGCTCAAGTGTAAGTCAACTTATGCCATTTATTAATAATCATCACCTATTTTTCTCAAACTCCATGTTTTCAATTATCAATACTAATAGCCTCTTCTCATTATTCTTCTTACTGTTGCATACTATATTAATTTCCTTATTTATTCCTTCCAATGACCATATTTCTATACACCATGGTACATTTAATATTTATTTTCACAACCATGTTTATATCCAACAGTCATCCAAATCTTATAATAGATTTTCAGCATATATCACAAATTCTAATTTGCTAGATTAGTAATTCACCATTTAATAACCATAAGGTTTAATGTTTCCCGTTGTCAGCAAAACCCATCAAACTTATACTCTTCATTTAATATCCTAAATATTCAATTGATCAATTTTAAGTATATTCAAAAATTCATCTATCACACTTCACTGTGCTACTTTGATGTACTACTTTATATATTCAGCTTATCACTCTCAAGGTAACTAGCATAACTTAATTGATACAATCTCAGCTTGAACTTAAGGTTTTTGCTTAATCTCTAAAAATGTGTACTTATTTCTTACAATATAAACAATTAAATCCTTAAGTTAGCTTTCCTTATAACTACACCTTTAGTTTCTTAGGCTAAAGCAACTCTAATTAAACTTTCAAATTTGTAATTCTATTTTCTTACACCACACATTTACTCATACAATCACTATCTTATTGTATAACACCTCATATAATTTATAAATTATGCATATACTATCGTAGATAAATTTTTCTTACCTGCTAAATTCATATGATTCACACTTACCCACAATGCTAGTGTCATATCATTATAAAGTTACACTCAATAATATATATATATATATATATATATATATTCAAGTCTCTTTAATACATTTCACTTTATTATCATTAATTTCTATATTAACTCTTAAGATCAACCTCAACACAGTTAATATGAAAAAGCTTATATCACTATGATTATCTTAATTGCAAATAAAATTATTAAATCAATTAGCTATACTTTTATAAACTTATCATCATTGATAACTTATATGCTAACTTCCATAAAATTTCAATAGGTCTACCATTAAAGCATTAATTGATTATCTCATATTCTCAAGATTTTTAATATTATTTATGTTATTGTCTTATCATCTCTCAATTAAACTAAATATCAAGTTTAAGCTTACCTACACATTTATTTTCTATTTAGCTGTTCTCGTCTTTGCATTTTCCTTAGTGGAATAAATCTCCATGAAACACTTACATAATTTCTCATAAAGTATCATTTCATAGTTGATCTGTAATTCGATCTCCATAGTTGTTATAATTCAATTCTTATATCATAAAATGGAATCATCACCCTATTATACTATTGAATATAAATTTCATCATCTAGATAAAGTTTCAATAAAGTTGTCAATATCTATAATGTCCATAAACTATATTCAAATCATAAATCCTTATATTTCATTATAATTCACAATTTCTAGTCTCATAGGATATATATATATATATATATATATATATTCACGTCTTTACCTATCATCCTTGTATCCCAAGATAGATTAAAATAATATGTGACTCCATTAATTATAAATCATATTCTTAATAAACACCAACTTCTAATGGACTAGTTATTAGCTATAAATTTTATTGACTTGCAAACCATGATCTCTACCCATGCTTCTATCTCCAATTCTTGTCATCATCCTAAAATCTAAAATCAAGTAACTTTAATAATTTGAATAACTAAACTTTCGATTCATCAACTAACTCTTTAAAACATTTTCATCATAACACTCAATCTTATCCGTAACTTAAATCAAAACCAAGGAAAACACAATCAATCATCCTTTTATATGCACTCATAGTTGTATCTTAAAAAGCCCTAGTAACTATGGATGCAAAATGTCTCACCTCCTACTCTTAGGAATCCAGAGTAGCATAATGTCGAGCTAAAAAATCTATTTCCAAAATCACGCCTAAGTTAATAACACCCCAAAGGATTGATTCAACAAATAACTTTCTAAATTTTAGTCCTCAGCACGGATTCTAATATATATACTAAACTTAATATTATAACATACAGTTCTACTAGTCTCATCTTATACTGTATCACATCTACAGCATGATGTGACAGATTGAAGAGTTCACATATGTTCTTCTTAACTGACCACTCTTCTCTTACTCTGCATAATAGCCGCCATATGTAATTATCCCTTCTTAAAGATGGATAGAAGATCTTAGAAGTCACTCTTTAAACTCTAACCATGTCACAGTAGTCACATAAAGATAATTTGACTGCATGTACTAATATTATGCTGTAGTCAAAACTGACAACTTCACCATCAATGAGTACAAATGTGCTGCATCCATGCTAAACATCTTTTGATTCCTCCATCAAGCTATTTGAAACACTTGTCATGCTTGGTTAAGCGCTATAAAGCCCTCATCAATCCTGGCTATCCTAGCTATAGGTGCTTCAAGTTCGAGTTCAAAAGTTATTATCACGACCCAAATCAGGGGCCATGATTGGCGCTAGGGAATAGGAATTCTTTCGAATCTGGAACTCGTAGCAAGCTTTAAAGAAAATATAAAAGCATGCAATAATAATAAAATAAATGAAATATCTTGCAGCGGAAATTAAAATCTCATAAGTAATAATATCACTCATCCACTGATTTAATAACACAAATCCATCTCATATATATAAAATCTTTCAATACAAATTCTCGGTTTTAAACCTTTAAAATATAAATCTTATACATAAATAATACATACATCCCACAAACTTAACTACTATAGTGTCTAGAATATAAAATAAAACTCAAGTAAGCAGTTTACATAATAAAACTGGGGCAGAAGAAATCCGGTGTAAAGGTCTGCTATTGAGGTCTGAGGACGAAGACTCTCCTGAAAAAAATAATTAATGGAGGGGAGTCAGACCTCACTGAGTGAATTGTTATAATATATATACATGCATAGCTAAATGAAAAATGCACACATTCAATAGTATATATAATAAATATCTATACAGGCAAATACACACGGATGCAGCAAAAACCGTTTTATATATAACTCTGAAAAATATCCATTTATGAAGGATCAAATAGAACCCTAAATGATTGCAACCTCAAATAGTATTAGACAACACTCTAGCCATACAGGCTCACTTATTCTAAATAATTTCACTTGTTCCATTTGGACAGTAGACTGGCTCGGAGACACTAAGTCAACCGAGCTCCAGCAGTCTGACTGTCAGTGTGATTGGCCCCGAGGACACTTGGTCAACCAAGCTCCAACAATCACACTCTCAAATCATATCTCACATCAAACAAATCAATCCGATCAATATCCATAAATAGGTTAGTAATTTAACCTACAATCTATCATCATATCGATACGTACTCAGTCCTAGTGCTGCCCACTAGGTAGCACGTTCTATTGATATCCTTCATTTAAAATAAATCCATACATTCAAAAAAAAAATAAATGATGCATGACATTAATTAAAATGATAATATAAACCATATATATACTAGAAATATACCAAAAATAAATCAAGTATATTTCAAGTATATATACGTCAAATATATTCAGTTTAATTATAAAGTAAACCAAAAATAAACTATATATATACTTTAAAACATTTTAGGTATAATTCAATAATAAAACATGCATTTAATTTAAAATATACCAAAAATATACTAAGAAATTATTAAATTATTTATGCATATTTCATAACATTTAAACATGCATTTCTAAAACATGCATCCTAATACATGTATATATAAAATAACAACTCACAGTTGTGCGCTCCATGAGACGGGTCCGACAGGCTTGGTCTACTAGCGCTCGGTCCTCGGCGCAACTAAACAATAAATGACAACACGAAATTAGGATAAATCTAATGAAATTCTAGAGACTCGATCTAAAATAACGGACACAGATAAAGAATAGGGATTTGACAGAATGTCACGTTTTACGAGAATTCTATAAAAAATTCGGTAGAACCTCCCATCTAAAACGGACATCTCTCTACTCAGAAAGTAGAGTCAGTCCTGTAAGAAAATAGACTTCAAGTATATATATAATCACACAACCCCTCGATCGGACTCCTAAACTATGATTCTACCGACCGAGGTTCACAAATCACGAAATATACACAGAATACATAAAAATTCCAAAAATACCAAAAATACCCTTTATAAACCAAAATATAGAAATTTAGATATTTAAACACTAAAAATAATATTTTACAGATAATTACATAAAAACCCTAATTTTAATAAAATATTATTAAAAATAAAAAATTCTTGATAAATTCATAAATATTAACTGAAATTCATTTTATTAATCCAAATTACACAATTAGCCCAAAAACATATAAAATTCACTAAAAACTCATTATTTACAAAAATAGTATATTATATATATTTTGAAAATAATTTTTGAAAAATAGTTTTAATTAGTTAAAAATACTAAATATTTTGTAAAAATCATTTTTATATCTCAAATAATTATTAAAAACAATTTTAACTTAATTTTCAACCAATTTATTACCAAAACACCCCTAATGTATATAAATTCACATAATGTACTATAATTATTCAAAAATTCACTAAAAATTATATAATTACTCAAAAATTTTTTTCTCAACATATATTCAATAAAATCAATAATTACACTCAATTAACCAATTAATTTTAACAAAATACTCATTTAACCTATATTTCCAAAATTCACCTAAACTAAATAAAATTATAATAATTACACAAAAATCACAAAAATTACAAATTAATTTCTAAAATTAATTTCAACCTCTAAAAACACTATAAATCACAATTTCACAATTATTTAATTAATTTATGAAAATTAGAAAATATTAATAAAATAATCAAAAATTCACAAAAATCAAAATAGATTCTAAAAATTCTACAAAAATTACAAGATGTAGATTGACCTCCTAGGAGAAACTTTGTGAAGGAAGAAAGCTTGAATCATCAAGATTAAAGTTAAAAAAAAATAAGGAAACCAAAAATGGCCGAATTGGAAAAATTGATCACCAACAAATCTGGTCCAACAAAAGTGAAATCAAGCTTCAAAATGCACTCACCGAAGCTCAAGGAAGAGAATGAGACCAGGGGCGGGTCCAATTTGGTGCCGGAATCACAGTGAATAAAGTTGAAGTTGGATTTTGGCTCGGCAAAATCAGGCCAAATGGTGCCGGAGAAGGAGATAGCAGGTGACAGAGCAACCTGGAAGTGGTGGGTGGCATGCTGGGAGGCACACCAACAATGAGAAAATGGTGACTTACAGCGGTGAGAGGGGGAGGAAGGGCGTCGGGTTTGTGAGGGAGAAGGGGAGTGGCACATTTGGTAAATTAACTTAACTTTATATATATATATATACTATATATATATATAATATATATATATAATATAATATATATATATATATATATATATATATATATATATATATATATATGAATGAAAAAATAAATAAAAATTTATCCTAACATATGCATGCTCCCCTTCTAACCTACGAAAAAAAAATAAATTAAGCTAAAAATTAAAAAAAAAAGTAGTATACTCCCTCAGTGTGATGAGCTTAGTGGTGATGGAGATTAGAAGGTGGAAGATGACGAAGAGGGAATAATGTAACTAATAGCTTTAATGATAAATTAAGCCTCTTCAATCCTTTTTCTTTTTCTATTTTGTACCTATCTGCCTCCCTCCCCCCTCTAATTCACTCCAAAAGTCATGTAAATTGAATTATAGAGGAGGCTCACAAAGACCTCTTTCACCACTTTGATCTGTTTCATTTCTCTTATTCTTCTGGAATTGATATACCTTTTAGCCATGATAAGTGCAAAACTTGCTTTATTGCTCCTCCTCTTCTTCTTTTTTTTTTTAAAAAAAATAATTGATAAGCGGGAAAATCATGAATTTTTAAACTAAATGAGAAAGAAAATTAATAAAGAAATCAAATTAAAAAAAAATAAAAGCTTGGTTGAGCCCTTAAAAAGTGCTTGTTTTAAGTCTTTAAACTAGACCATTGCATGCTCTATTTGCTTAGATCTATCAAATAGGAAACTTAAAGGAAATCCTCTATTTTGCCTCCATTATTCAATATTTGCCCATTAACCTTGAACTCTCTCCTTATTTGTTCAACAACTCAACAACTCTATAGGGAAAGACTTAAGACACCGTGAAAGGTTTTGACCATCTAGTATTGAGCTTCCTTAGAAACAATCTCCACCTCTGTAAAGTAATACTAAATCTTAATTTTTAAAATATTTCCTCCTTATACTTGCATCATGCCACTTCTTTATCTTCTCTTTATATATCTCTTTGTAATACCTGATCCCTAATTTTAAAGCTTTGATCCTCTTTCTCAACGAATTCACCAATGAAACTTCCTGCTCCTTATTGAATTTAATTGACACAATTTTAAGTAATGTCTCATTTTCTCCTAAAAAGTGTAACTTAAATGAGGTGGTAAAGGTTTTAGGTCAAGCTTTGTTGGTTTTATCTATAGGGGGTATAGGTTTTGTGTTTAAAGGTAGTTCACAGTGAGTCATGAGTTTTGATATTTGAGAAACCCTTCTTCTTTAGAAGGATATACCTGTAAACACTTCTCTATATCCTCCAAACCACAAGCTTTTGCACCCTTCCTCATTGGACTTTATTCTCATAATCATTAACCACATTAAAGCTTATATAATTATCCTTTTCATAAGGATGCTTCATACCTTAGGATACATCAAACTTACAATTTTCTTCACCAACTCTCAATATAAGAGTCCATCATACAAATCAATGATGACTTTTGCAGTGTACATAAAAGGCATACCAAGGAATAAATAAACATCCTCATCTTCCTCAAAGTCAAGAAACACGACATCTACTGGGAAAGAAGAATTTCCCTACCTTTATTAACACATCTTTTATATGCCTTCTAACTTTCTGATAGTTCTATCTATAAGCTATAAACAAATGTTGGTAGCCTTAGCTTCACCCAATCTAAGCTTCCTATAAACATATAAAGCATCTAATTAATAGAAACACCTGAATCACAAAGAGCTTTTTGAAAATTTAAATTTCCAATAAAGCAAGGTATAGTAAGGACTCCCTAGATGTTTACACATCAGAGGAAGCTTGTTTGGAACTATGGCACTACCCTTTTTTTTGAGTGTAATAGTCTCAATTTCCTATAACTTTTTCTTGTTAGAGATTAGCTCTTTTAGAAATTTTGCATATTTAGGCATTTGAGCTATAACTTCCACTAAAGGTATGTTGATGTGTAACTTTTTAAACATTTCCAAGACCTTCGCAAATTGTGGATCATGCTCCTATTCCTTAACCTCTATGGAAAAGGCACTGGTGGCTCAAAAGGCTTAGGTTAAGTATTGACTTTTTTTGTTGATTCTTATTTTAAACCTCTGCCTTTTTTTGAACTTGTATACAACCTAATTATCTTCTTTTTCTCCTAGTTTTCTCATTATTCTAAATTTTATCATTTCTCTTAGGTGATTGTAACTCTTTTCCACTCTTAAGGTGATTACTTTCACATGTTCCTTTCTATGCATTACTAAGAAGAGTGTCTTAATTCCTTGTGTAAAGAGAGTTAGCTAATTTTCCCATTTGTACCTCCAAATTATGGATCGAGGATGCATGATTTTTTTAATATAAGTTGATTGTCTTGATGCATATGCTTAACTCTCCCTTCAAGTCTTTTTATTGCCTCATCATGTTGATTCATCTTGGTTGCTATTATATCCTTGAATTTCTCTATTTTACTTTCCAAGAAGATTATAAAAATAAAGCTTTGTCTTGCTGAAAATGAAGTTGATTTTGATGATAAGCATTTTGACATCTAAAACCCAATGGAGCTTGTGGTCTCCACTTATTATTGCCTTGATTGCTCCATGAGAAATTTGGATGGTTTCTCTAACTGGGTTGTATATGTTACCATGTACTACATTTTTCTGTTGACCATTATTAAAGTTGCTCATGCTAGTTAATGTTCTCCATGGATAAATTTTGCATCAAATGAAATTCAATAGTAGGATGCCCACCTAACAAAATTCACATAATAAAGAAGTTGAGGAAGACACTGCATGTTCTCCATGGATAAATTTTACATCAAATGACTTCAATAGTAGGATGCCTACCTCAATATAATTTGCATAATGAAGAAGTTAAGGAAGACACTACATTCACATTCATCTTGCCCATATGTTTTATCAACACAATTTAATTTTGCACTTACCAATGTCAATCCATCTGCTTCTAATGCACCTCTCTTCTCTGATATAGCTCTCTCATTAATCCATAAACTCTATGTATTTTTCATCTCCTCAAAGAGATCAAGAGCATCTTTTAGTTTTTTTGACATAATAGTCCTACCAGCTGCAACATCTATGTTTACACGAACGTAGGTTTACCACCTTTATAAAAGGATGTGCTAAATCCCATGATGGAATTAACTACGGTAGGCATTGCCTTTAGAGATTCTTGAATTTATCCCAACACTCATAAAAGCTTTCATTATCCTTATAATAAAATGAATTAATCTCATTTTGGATCTTCAAAATTTTTATAGGAGGGAAAATATTTATTAAGAATGCCATGTAAAGCTCTTGCCATATGTTAATAGAATTGGGAGGCAAACTAGTAAACCACCTCTTTGCCCTATCCATCAAAGAAAAAGGGAAAAGAATTAGCCTAGTTACTTCAAGTTGTACCCTATTTATCTTAAAAGCCGAGCAATATCCCAAAAATTGGGTTATGCGACCCAATTGAATCCTCATGTGGTATCCTACTGAATTATGAGTTCTTGATCATCTGAATCATAACAGGCTTGATTTTAAAATTATTTATTGTAACTGCTAGCCTAACATTGGAGTTTGGTCTCCTTGAACATTGGACTCATTAATCTCTCATTATTCTCTATCCATTATGTCCATTTTAAGCTGCTTGGTGCCATAGAGGTAGATCTCTATGACCTTCTCCTTCATTCGTCTTGCTAATTTATTACTTTCTTCTTCTACAAACTGTTTTTTCAAGCTTTAAGTCAATTGGCACTAATGGAACTCCTTATTTGCTTGCACTTTGTGTTAGGTGCATGCATTTAAAAACTTCTCGCAACAAAATAAACATAAATAAATAACAAATGACATAGTCTAAAAATAATGTTTAAATCAAACAACACTATTTTCTTAATAATATTAACTGTAGCAATTCCCAACAATGACGCCAAAAACTTAGTATGTGTCGTAAATGTACGGAATCATACAAGTGGTAAATAAATATCATCCACAGAGATTAAGAATTAATTATTGAGATACTTAAGTGTTCACTGTTTAAACTACGAAATTGAATTTGTTTTAATTTAAATCTAATTTATCAAAACTAAGAGAAACACATAAATTCGTAATATGATTAAAAGACTAGAGTTCTTACTTTTAACTCAATCTTTCAAAGAATAAAAATAATTCCTAAACCAATTTAGACCTTTGTTCATTTGAGAGTATGTTAAAAATTATGAATCTTTCTCCCAAATAACCCTTAATTAATTTATTACAATTAACAATTAAATACTTTTTGTAACCAATTTTTAATCTCAAATCTTAATATCTAATTCTCTCTCAACTAATTAAACAATTAGTAGGTTGTTATTATTTCTAAATATAATTTATCACTCATTAAACCTTTTTTTTATATTCATTCATTAGGTGATTAGTTTAATAAAGACCTCAAGCTCAATAACAACCAATGAACTATGTCTTTGGAATTAGGTTTTATTCAATTTAATCATATAATTGAGTTAAAGTAAGAACCCTAAAAGAAATTTAACTACACATATTGTTTAATAAAAGAGATGAAGAAAAAAAATAGAATCCATATCATTGTTAAACTGAAATTGAATAATAATAGAGTAAGGACAGAAAAACCCCTTTTCCACTACTCAAAGCTGAAATAAAAGCTCTAAAGTTATTAATCTTGAAACATTAACTCTCTTCATTAATAGTAAAAACTAAAATAGAAGAAAAAATGCTAAACATTAATTATTCTCGATTACTCTCTAGATCCCTCTTTGTCTCTTAGTTATTTTTTAAAAAATGATCACTTAATCCCATAAAAACAGCAGCTTGAAATTTGAATTTTAAATGAAGTTTATTGACACATGGTTGTGCGCACCTAAACACAGCTGCGTGCCTAGGTGTGCAGCCTTCCTGGGCTTGGTATTAAGAATCAGGTATGGCAGTGCAGCTAGTGCATATGGTTGTACTTGATTCTAATTTTCCTTCTTTCAATTGGAAGCATTAGGCATGACCATGTGCCTCAATGCACATGGCCATGCATAATCTTTTAGCCCTTAAAGCTTGATTTTTTCTCCTTAAATACACAATCTTTAACTCATGTACTAATTCATCTTTTGCATAGCTCCTTCAGTGTTCTACATACCATCCTGAACATCAAAACCATACAAAATTAACCTAAATTACTTAAAATTAACAAAAACTATAAAATCTAACAAAAGCATTAAAATTAAATAAAAACCTTATAAAAAACTAAAAAAGTGCATCCAAAGAATCCTAATCCTATTCCCATTGAGTGTTCAAAAACATAATGCTTTTCACACTCATTAGATTCCAAGCATGTCTATAATTGAGGGTTTAAGAGAAATACATAATGATAAGTAGTCACTTAAATGTTATAGCATATGCACAAGGCAATGGAATGTGAGAGTTCTAAATGACAAAGAGGCAAACATAACTAATGTAGAAGATGGTCCTCATAAGATGGATGATGTTGAAGACCAGGAAGAAAATAGTGGTGAAGGTTAGTGTAAAAGAGGTTAAGGATAAGAATACTATTATTAAGGAGGCAGGTCATATGAATGAGGATGAGGCTAGGGAGTATGACTTTAAAATGGACCCGGACTAAGAACTGATAAGTGAAAGTGGACATAGATGATAATTTAGATGACAATGAAATGTTAGATGGTGAAAAATATTGAGGCTAGACATAATATAGTAAAGTATATAAAGATATATTCTATTATTGAGGTAGATGAAAAGTTTGACATAAATTCTAGGCTACAAAGACTGTTGGTAAAGATGGAAGTAGTAAAAGGGGGAGAAAATGAAGACTAATGCATTAGTAATAATGGTGAATCAAATAGTGATGTAAATTTTATTAAAACAAGTAAGGAAGAGACTATGGATGAAAATTTAATAAGGTTAAGGAACAGAAAAGTTGTATATGACCCTAAGTATGATTATAAAACTTTAAAATTAGGGCTTGGTATGAGTTTTGAGAATGCACATCAATGCAAAGTAGCTACACAAAAGTTGTCTATCATAATGGGTATAATGTGCAAATTATGAGGAGCAATATAAGATAACTTAAGGTTAGATGTATATAGAGCTACCCATAGAAGCTTTATAGAAGCATGAAAAATAGTAGAACACTTTACAATTAAGACTCTATATGATGAGCATAAATACAATAGAGAATTGAATAATAGGAAAGTAACACCAACTTGGATTACCTAATAGTATATACACAAGTTTAGAAGAAATCCTAACTGGTCAGTTAAGGATTTAGCTGATGACTTTCTTGAGAAGTACTATGCTGATGACTTTCTTGAGAAGTACTATGTCCAAGTTACTAATTCAAAACAATATAGAGCTAAATGGAAAGCTCTTGAGATGCTACTAGGCTCAATAGTTAATCATTATAGTATACTTAGGTCATACAAAGTTGAATTGATAAGAGTGTATCCAGAAAGCACATTTAGTTCTTATTTGATGATAATAGTTCATTAAAGAGGTTTTCATTGGATTCAATGCACTAAGAAAAGGTTTTCTAAAAGTGTATAGGCCATTAATTGTGTTTGATGGATTTTTTTAAAGACTTTTCTTGGAGGTGCACTATTTTCAACTGTTGCTAAAGATGGAACAATAAAATATTCCCTATCTTTGGCGAATAGTATAGTCATAGAATGAGTTTTTTTTGGACCTAGTTTCTTTAATTAGTTATGAAGAGTTGAACACCATTGATGACTTAGGTGGAGTTTAATAAGTGACCTATTTTCATTAGGATGTTTTGAATATTTATACATTTATTTTTTTAATGGTACGGATTAATTAATGCCATTCTTAAATTGGCACCATATGCTGAGCATAGAAATTATGAAAGCATGTATATTGCAACTAAAAAAAGGAATATAAGGGGTAGACTTTGAAGAATATGTTTTGGAGGGTAGCCTCGGAGCACCTTTGAAGTTGTATTCACATATGAACTTAAGGTAAGAAGGACCAGGATTAGGCTACACATGGGAAACTTTTACAAAGAGACCTTACAAAGTTCTATAAGTTACATGTTAGTGAGTTACCAAAATCAAATATGATTCATGTTAGTGAGTTACCAAAATCAAATATGGTTAATAATAATATTTGTGAAACCTTTAATGCGTATATTGTCAAAGCTAGGGGAAGATCCATAATTGATATGTTAGAAGATATAGGAGTCTTTGATGGAGGGGATACATAGAAAATTGATTAAAATGAGTAAAGTGACTAATAACATTAGGCAAAAGGGACCATAAACTTGTAAGACAAGGATATAGTGTTAGAGTTTTTAAATGCAATGGAAACATATATATATATATATATATATATATATAATATATATATATATATATATATATATATATATATATATATATATATATATATATATATAATTCTTTGTGAATTGGGATGAAATACATTATTCTAATTCAATGTAATTGACATATGCCTAATGACAATAAAGTCAAAACTATTTTTGGATCACAATCAACAAGCAAAAAGGAAAAAATAATGCTAGTTACAAGCTTTGGGAGAGGAAGAGGAAAAACTGCTCATCTATTGTAGGACAAAATTCATCATCTGTTATCTCTAATACAAGATGCAAATACAACATTGCCAAAGATAGGAAGAGGAAGAGGAAGACAAAGCAAGATATACCATGTTTATATAGGTGTAAGTACTCAAAAGAGTACTGCACATCTGAAGGAATGAAGATATATATTTTTTGAATTTTATGAATAGTATATGATTATACTTCACAGTGCTATGTTCAAACTTAATTTGTTTATATTAATGTTTTAATGCACCCTTAAGTTCTTATGTTTTTATGCTATAAACAGCTAACTTTGATGTTGTAATGTTTAATATATTGTGTACCCTTATGTGCTGATGTTTTTAGCTATAAAATAAGAGCTGCAATTAGTAAGTTTTTAGCTATATGAATGTTACTAGTACAAATTTGTTCTTAGTATTGGTGTTCTACCTTATATGAACTTATATTATTCTTAGTGATCATTAAGTTAATCAAAGCTTATAAAAAACCACTAACTAGTATTCAATTTATTAAGTTGATGAAAGCTGACAAATTTGTTCTAAATGTTAAAGATTACACAGATTTATAAAAGCAACTAACTTATGTAACTGAAAACATTATCTTACAATAATTTAGTTATAGATTTGAGTATAGGCATCATACACAAACCACAACATAAAAGCACTAACACATGACTAAGACTAGGAACCTAAATCTTGTCCCTTAGTAATATGGCAGTATTTTCCTCTCTTTCCATGTAAATTGACATTTCACAGTAAAGCAAATACAAGCATAACAGTCACTATCACTATAACCACACTTTCATTTTCTTGAATATCCCTAAGCTTGTTATTCTCAACCTTTAGAAGTGTCTCTTTTCTTATATATTGTTCAAGCTTCTTCTCCAGCTGATCATGTAAGACCTCATACTCCTTTAACATTTTTGGCATACTCTGCATTAGTTTATTTCACTTTCATTTTTACTAACTTAACTTTCTCAGGCATTTTTAGCTCCACATTAAATAGTATTTTCATGTGTCTCCTCTATAGTATCGATCTCTTTTCAACCTTTAATTGCAAAAACACTTTTTTCTAATGGTCTAGAATTTATGGATCAAGCCACTTAAAATATCCACAATCATCATACTACCAAATAAAAAAGAAACTCATATTATTAGTTATCACAATATCATTAACCCTTAATTTTATATGACTAAAATATAACAAATTTAAACCTAATTTTCATATAACTAAATAAGAACAAATTAAAATATTAACACATTAATTTATTAAATTTTTAACTTTCAAATTGTGTATGATGTCTTTTAGGATTATGGTTTGTCATTGATGTATGCACACTTGCAGTCAGAGAAATATCCACACTCCTTTCATGGAATTGAGCTTGAATATGGAAATGGTTGAATGAGATTATCTTCTAGAGGAAGGATACTAACATTTGAGACTAATATTGAGTTGCTTGGCATTTTGATTTCAATACCCTATTAAGGAACAAGCTAAAGAAGATGAAGAATAAACAAGCTGATGACAAAGACGTTAAAGAAGACTTGAGCTAAGGGGTGTAAATTTAATGTTTTATATTCCCTCTTTTATGAAATGTTGTGTTTCATATGTGTAAAAAATTTTGCTGACATATAGACTTCACCTAACTCTAGCCTAACATGTGAGCATCAGTGCATTGAAAAATTGATTAGTGTTTTGACTTGTAATTTTTTTTAAATTCATGTTTTAATCTGCCAAGATTGAAATATTGTGATCAAACTGCAAAAACCACTAAAAGTCATATATATATATATATATATATATATATATATATATAAAGAAAACGGCTTAATTATAAAAAGAAAAAAAATTATCAATTCTATCCTATTTTATTCAACTTTGTGGATTATATCAATTCTATTCTATCTTTTTTTAGTTGAAGGAGCTAAATGTGCTTTTAAAATTTTACTTTTAAATCATGATGAAATAAATTTATTTATTAAACTCATTTTTCTCCTTTAACAAAAAATGTAAAAAAATATTTTCAAATGTTAATCTTACCACTTTCAAAATAATTTCAAAAAATTTGTTTTTAATAAAATTTTAACTTTTCTATATTATTTTATACAAAGCCCCCATATTTTTTATATCAGTTCTCAACTTTCAACTTATTATTGAAAATTTTTCTAATAGAGATGAAATACTGAAAAGCAAAGTATGGAAAAAGAGAAAAAAAAAAAAGCATTAGAGATATTGAAATTATTGTTTAATAATATAAAGAAAATTTGATCTTTTTTTAAAAAAATTTAAAAATTCTTAAAATTTTAATTATTTTTTATAGTGATACTTAAAAAAAAATTCCTTTAATATTTTTTATTCTTATTAACATTAGAGTGTATAATAAAAAAAATATTTTTTTTTTATTATTGATTAATATTCTTAACATCTCTACTTCTCTCTTTTTTTTTTAATTCATTTCACACTATCTTTTATGTCCAATCTTTATTAAAAAAATTTAAATAATATAATTGAAAGTTAAGAAATGAGTTTTAGAAAAATTTAAATTTGAAGACTTTCATATCTAAAATAATCCTTACGAGTGCCCAAGACATAAAAGCTTCTTGAAAACATCCTAAGCCCTCATGATCCTGAGAGTGCCACTCACAAGTATGAGCAGACACATCACTATAAAAAGTTGAATTTACATTAAATGAAGGAGATGAAGGATTTGGACAAACTTGAGGTCTTTTTAACTGCTATTTTCTCATTACCAACTACATAAATAAGACTTGAAACCTCATTTAAAGAGTTAAAGAGTTAGTAGAGAAATTTATCATCAAATTCATTAAGCCAAATTTTGTTCCTTTACATTTATTCTTTGTATATCATTTGTATGTAAACAAACTCTTGTTGAGTTTGTGATTACCCTTCTATTGAGAGTTGGGTAATTACTTAGTTGATAGGATTCTTTCCTTTACTCTTTCTTAGGGATGAGAAGTGGGTATATAAAGAATTAATCATATTGGGTTAGTGTTGAGCCCTTGTGAAAAACACATATTGTCTAAAGTTATAAGTTTAGCCTTAAAAACCTCTTATATGAAGGAGAAAAACTTTAACTTGCATTTTAGTTAAGGAGATGTGGAGACCTTGGAAAATCATTATAAAGGCAACATCCAAGTGAAATCCAAAAAAGTTCAACTTTATGTTTATGAGTATGAGCTCTTCAAGATGAAGCCTCATAAGAGCATCATCGAAATGAAAAATCCATTGAATGCACTCTTGAAAACTTTAGTGAAGTTAGCCAAGCACTACTCTAAAGTAGAAATCAATACTAAAATCTTAAGGGTGATACTAAAAGGATTAGGAAGCAAGAGTAATTTCTATTGAGGAAGCTCATTATCTTTCTAAGCTTTCTATTGACATCCTCATTGGTATGTTTCTCACTTATGAGCTTGCCTTAAGGCAAAGGAAAGAGGAGTAAGAAGGAAAAGAGGAGAAAAAGAAGAATCTTTCATTTAACGTATTATAAGACTCAAGTGATGAAGATGACATTGAAGATTTAAGTGAAGATGATAAAGAAATTGTAGCATTCAATAAATACTTCGTGGAATACTTAAGAAAGAAAAACTTAAGCAAACATAAAGAATTCAAGAGAGGTGGATTTAAAAGGCCAAGAAAGCCATATACTTCAAGTACAAGAGGCTTGGTCACATTCAAGATGAATGTCCTAAGCTTAAGTACTAGCATAAAGAAGCAAATAAGAAGGGTAAAGCTTTCAAAGCCACTTAGGATGACTCATTCGAATATGAGATAAAGGAGCAACAAGACCCATTAAACCTTTGCTTCATGGCCTTGGAGGAAAAATGTGAAGTACCTCTCTTGTCTATCTCTTCTTATGATAACTCTTTGGATGACTTGTATGATGATGAGCATGAAGATGATAAGGAACTTGATGAAAGCTCTTTAGCAAGAAAATTAGTTTTAAAATATAAAAATGGCTTTATAAAAAAAAGATTTATAAATAGAAGTTTTTTTAAATTTTTTTAAAGAATTTTGAGGATTTAAAATTAGAATTTTTAAGTATTACTTCCTTAAATAAAAAACTATCTTATGATTTAGAATGAGTTTGATAAAGATAAGAAAAAAAAAAGAAATACTTTCAAAAGAGGTTTAGAACTAAAAAGCTCCATTTCTAATGAAGCCTCTATATCATCAAGGCCCTAAACTTTTGTCAAGGCTACTATTCCTTTATCCTCTAGTCCTTAAGCTCTAAAACTCAACATTCTAAGACCCAAAATATTATGAATCCAAATGCCAATAGAAAGCCTCTAAAGGCTAATGTTTCTAAGGATTAAAGTCTCAAAGCAAGGGCTAAGAAAACCCCAACCACACCATGCATTCATGTATTATAATAAGAGGCACACACATTTGCACTTTAGACCTTAAAAATTTATGCATTTGTTAGTGATTGTGAGATAGATACTCATTCTAGAAATTTTAATGTCTAGGAAAGCCACCAATCATCATAATCATGCTAAACATGCATTTGTTAGTAAGCAAAATAGGTTTGCAAAAATTAAATGTTTTTATTGCATGAAATTAGGACATACTAATAATGTATATTAATATAAAAACATCATCTAAACCTTCTACCTGTTGACTACTTTGAGAGTCACAAACCTATACCAAATAAAGTTTAGGTTCAAAAGGTTGCTTGATAATTTTTACTACTTTTGTACTAATTGTTGATCAACTAATAAAAAAAATTTACATAGTTTGTTAATAGATATGCACACATCAATTTATCCAAATAGAATTTAACCATTTGTATGATCAAAATACTTTTAAAAAAAATTTCATAATTTTGATATATAATTCTCTTATTGTTTTTCATTTGGCATTATTTTTTACTTGGTAGGCCTTACTCTTTAAAAAGTTCTCTTTGAACTACATATTGAGAATTATGATTGCCATTGTCATTCCTTAATACACTTGGCATATATTTCACTTTTCATGATTCACTCTCTATTTGATTTGTCATTGGGTATCAATAGGCATCATTTTTATTTGTTTAATTATAATTTCATTCATTTTATTTCACTTAATATCTTTCTCTTTTAGTTACCTCCCTTTTTCACTTTGACAATAGGGGAAAAAATTGGCGTTTTAATGATATTGTTCATAAATAGCATGCCAAACAAATAGGGGAAACTTAAATACTTGATTTATTTGATTTGATATTGAAATGTTTAACTTACCTTAGCATATATTAACGGAGAGAAATTCTTAAACCCTTTACTATACAGTTAAGTAGGAGTATAGTAAACAAAAGCACACAAATACATTTAGTGTTTTTAATTATCATTCAAAAATTAATTGTCAAAGTAAAAAAGGGGGGAGATTATTGGCTATTTGCATGATCAAGGTCATGATTAATCTCAAATTAACCTTTATTTTGACTTTAACAATCAATTTTAATTCACTAATATGTTTGATTAAGCGTGAATATATGCTAGGAATTAAAGATCAATTTAAAGCTTAATTGAAGCCTTCAAAGACCCCTATAAATGTCCCTTAAAGCATGGGAACTGATCCAACTCCAAGAGAAGTCATTTGAAGCAAAAAACAAGATGGTTTTTCAAGCCAGCTGCCACTCATGATCCTGAGGGTGCTTCTTATGATCCTAAGGAACACCCATGACATGAGAGCTTCTTGAAAACATCTTGAGCCCCTTACTGTCACAACCCAAAACAGGGGGCCATGACCGGCGCTAGGGAACGGGAATTCTTTCGAATCCGGAACCCGTAGCAAGCCTAAAAATAAAATAAACATGCGATAATAATAATAACAATATCAAATGTAGCGGAAATGAAAATCATAAATATCACAATAGTATTTTCACCAACTGGATTTAAGTTAAATCTCATCTCATATATATATATATATAAATCTTTTAATACAAATCCAGTTCACATAATACAATATCTCACATAAATAAAATACATAAAATCCCACAATTTAATTTACAACTACTGCAGTGTCTAGATTATAAAAATAAGACTCAAGTAAGCAGTTTACACAAGGAAGCCGAGGCGGAAGAAATCTGGCGTATAGACCTGCTACTGAGGTCTGAAGATGTTGACTCTCCTGAAAAATAGTCAACGGAGGGGAGTCAGACCTCACTGAGTGAATTACTATAATATATATACATACACACTAAATGACAATGCATACAGTCAACAGTATATATATATATATAATATGTATATATACAGGCAAATTCACATAGATTCAGTAAAAATCATTTTTATATATATTATTGAAAATCACAGTTTATGAAGGATCTAATAGAACGCTATAATTCCGCAACCTCAAACAGTGTTAGACAACACTCTAGCCATACAGGCTCACTTAATCCAAATATATCCACTTAATCCATTTGGACAGTAGACTGGTCCCGAGACACTAAGTCAACCGAGCTCCAGCAGTCTGACTGCCAGTGTGATTGGCCCCGAGACACTTGGTCAACCGAGCTCCAGCAATCACACCTCCAAACCATATCTCACACATCAAATAATCACATTCAATCAATACCCTTAAATAGTTAGTAGTATAGCCTATTTTCTATAAGCGCACCTGTACGTACTCGGTTCTAGTGCTGCCCACTAGGTAGCACGTTCTATTGATATCCTTCATTAATAAATATAAAACATTCATTCACAAATAAATGATGCATGAATTTAAATAAAATAACAATATAAACCATATATATACCGGAAATATACCAAAAGTAAACCAGGTATATTTCAAGTATATATACGTCAAATGAATCCAATTAAATTATAAATTAAGCTAGAAATATATTTAAAAACATTTTTAAATATAATTTATTAACAAAGCATGCATATAATTTAACATATACCAAAAATAAACCAAAAATATACTAAAATTACAAATCTCATTATCTATGCATTTTAATCAAAATAAAACGTATATTTCTAAATCATGCATCCTAAAGCATATATATATAGTATAGTAACTCACAAATTAGTGCGCTCCACGAGATGGATCCGACAGGCCTGGTCCACTAGCCCTCAGTCTCGACGCAACTAAACAAATAATAACGACAGAAATCAGAATAACCCTAACAGAAATCCTAGAATTTGATCTAGAATATTAAACACAGAATTGAGATTAGGGTTCGACCGGATATCACGTTTTACGAGAATTCTATCAAAAATTCGGCAGAACCTCCCCTGTAAAACGGACATCCCTCTACTCAAAGAGTAGAGCTGATCCTGTAAAGAAACACACTTCGAAAATAAACACCACATCTCATTCACAACCCCTCGGTCGGACTCCAGACTACAATCTACCGACCGGGGTCCACAAACACAGAACAATTCCAGAAATACCAAAAATATCCTTATAACATAGAAATTCATTTTATAAGTAGAAATTACATAATTAACCTTTAAACACAGTAAAAACCATAAAAACTCATTTTATTAGAAAAACTGTATATTATATATATAATTGAAAATAATTCACGAAAAATAGTTTTAATTAGTTAAAAATACTAAATAATTTTTGGAAATCATTTTTATACCTTAAATAACTATTAAAACCAACTAAATTACATTTTTAGCCAATTTTGTGTTAAAATTACCAAAATACCCCTATATATATAAATATACTAAAATTACTTCAAAAATTCACCAAAAATAGTATAATTATCCAAAATTAATTTTCTCAACATATGTATCAATAATATCAATAATTAAACTCAATTAACCAATTAATTTCAATTAAAAACACAATTAACCCTAATTTCCCAAAATTACATAAACTTCAATAATTCAAAATAAATACATAGAAATTCATAAAAATTCCAAATAAATTCCTATAATTCATTTCAACACCTAATTTAACCATAAAACACAATTTCATAATTTATTTAATTAATTTCCAAAAATTAGAAAATAATATTAAAATATTCAAAAATACCCAAAAATCAAATTAATCTCCAAAAATTCCAAAAAAATTCACACATGTATATTAAGCTACTAGGATCAATATTTGTGAAGGGATTTTTCATGAATCAATAAATTCGAAGTTCAAAAAAATCAAAAACCCTAATATGGCCGAAATGGAAAATTCGAAAACCTAAGCAAATCGAGACCAATTCAGCTCAAACCAAAGCTAGAATCACACTCAATGGAGCTCAAGCAGAAGAAGGAGACCGGCGGTGTTGAAAATGGTGGTCGGAATCGTGAGGTGTGAAGAATTGAAAACCTTTGGTTTTTTTGGCCAAAAATGGCTTCCAGGCGCTGGAATTAACTGCTACAGGCGGCGAGGAAGGCTGGAGAAGGTGGTGGCACACCAGACGGCACACCAACGGTGAGGAATCGATAGTTGCAGGTGTCGGTCGACGGTGAGGGTGAAGATCAGGGAAGAAGGAGTAGTCGGGGCAAAACGGTAATTTTCCAAAAGTTGTGTTTTTTGATATATTATATGTATATATATATACTTTATACTATATAATAAAATAATATTAAATTACACACATTAAATATACACCACACACTTAATATTTAATATTTTAAAATTTATCATTAATTAAAAATAATTAAATAACAATAAAAATAATTAATTAATTAATTAAATATTAGGGTAATATATTAAACCCTAATTAAATAAATAGTTATACACATAGGCTTTATTTAGAAATTTAAAAATACATATGAGTTCATGCAAGTCCGAAAATATATTTAAAATAATTAATAATAAATTATTTACATGAAAATTTCCCCGAAAATACAAGTCCCGGGAAAATTTTATGTAAAGCACTGTAAATAATACACAATAATTAAAATAGGTTTTAAATACATATCAACTCGTAAAAATATCATAATTTATATACGGAAATTATTAACACTGCATATCCCAGTACAGTATTAAAAATATTTAAAAACACGGGATATTACACTTACGATCTACCGCTCATAATCTTGAGTTGTTTGCTTAAGATCTTGAGGGTGCCACTCACGATCTTGAGGGGCTCTTGACAAGTTTTCAATGGAAAAATTTGTGAACAACAGTCATATTTTTGACCCCTACAATCCTAGGGGGGGGGGGGGTGCTCACGATCCTAAATAGACACATCACTGCAAAAAGCTGAATTTATATTGAATAAAGGAGATGAAGGATTTGGACGAAATTAAGGGGTTTTAACATTTGTTTTTTTCATCACCAGCTATATAAACAAGACTTGAAACCTCATTTAAAAAGTTAAAGAGTTGGTGGAGCAAATTTTTATTATCAAATTCATTAAGCCAAATTTTGTTCTTTTACATTTATTCTTTGTATATCATTTGTATGTAAATAAACTCTTGTTGAGTTTGTGACTACCCTTCTACTAAGAGTTGAGTGAGTACTTAGTTGATAGGATTCTTTCTTTTACTCTTTCTTGGGGTTGAGAAGTGGTTAGTGAGGAGTCAATTAACATTTGGTTAGTGTTGAGCTCTTATGAAAAACATATACTGTAAAAGGTTATGAGTTAGCCTGAAAACTCTTATAGGAAGGTTCAAGTGTGAGCCTTGAAAACACTTGGGAATAGGTTTGTGTTGATCCTAGAAAAAACACATTGGAGATTAGTTATGTTAAGCCAAGAAAAACACAAGTTATTGTAAGATTGTTGTTGAGCTTAAAACACCTTATTGTAACTTGATAATAAGACTAAGGTGAGTTTAAAATACTAATTTAGGGATAAGTTAGGTGAGAGATATAGAATTGGTTGAAAATCTGAATTCCTTAAAATCATTTGTGTGCTTTTTGATCTTCACACCTTTAATCTCTCCTAAACTTCTAATTAACCTTAATTTTCAACATCTTTGACATATTTATACATAATTTTCAATTTTTTACAATTATATGAACTCGTTGAAGATTCGATAAAATTATACTGACATGGTCACAAAAATTATTTGAGTTATGTAGGCTCAACGTCAAAATGCACCATTATAAGCAGTTGCAAAAAAAAAAAATACAAATTTTAACATTTTTTACAATTTAATCGTATCAATATCAATTTTAGCTAATTAATACATATATTTATTATTTTTGTTTAATGTGTACTTTTTTTTTCAGTTGATACATACAAAACAATTACTTAATCAATGATAATTCATAAATTTTTAATTAAATAAATTAATAATTTGTTAATTATTTTTAAGTAATGAGAATTCAATTGTTTACAATTGAATTGAGAATTATTTTATTATTTTGTGTTAAATTATTCCTTAGAAAATAATTTTAGTCACATAGTTTAAATTTTAAATTTCATTTAATTAGAGTAACATTAGTAATTTTTATATTATTTATTGAATTAAAATTTTTATACAATTATAAAAGCATAAGTTTTCTAAAATATTAATACAAATTAATTAAGTTTTAAAATATAAAATACATATTTCATGATTTTAAGAACTCAAATTTAAAATTTTAAAATTTGACTAATGGCTCGGACTAAATGAGATAGTTTTTATTGCATATATATGATTTATTAAAAAAATTTAACAAGTAAAATATTACAAATTTTTATTAACAAAAAAAGCACTATAATTTTTAAAAATCGTTTCTTTTACTCCTATCTGTTGGGTAAAGGAATTTTTTATTAGTCAACGTTATTAATTTCTATTAGTATTTGTCTTTATGATTTTTAATAATTATTGTAATAACCTTAATATTTTTAAATAAAAATAATTAATAACATTGCAAATAAATAAATATATTTATATATTTATTTATTTATTTGCAACGTTATTAATTATTTTTATCTTATTTTATTATTATTACGTTGAATTGTTATATCTAATTATCAAATTTAAAATTTATTTGGGAGCTATTATATTCAAAGATATTAAAGTTATTAATAATATTATTGTCACTATTATTATTATTATTATTATTATTATTATTATTATTATTATTATTATTATTATTATTATTATTAGCATGCATATACATTATTTTTATTTTTATTGTCATTATTTTTAAATAGTATTATTATTATTATTTTTACTATTATTAATAGTATTATTTTAATTAGGGTTATTTTATTATTGTTAGGTGTTGTGTGTGCATATATATATATATATAAATATATGTGGGTTAGTTGACTAATTATTTAAGTGTGTGGTTGAGTAAAATTTGTAGTAGTAGTAGTAGTAGTAGTAGTAGTAGTAGTATTATTATTATTATTATTATTATTATTATTATTATTATTATTATTATTATTATTATTATTATTATTATCAGACAAAAGGTGTGTTAGTCAAATTTCAGACCCACTTCATTCCTTCTTTCCCATTTCTCCTTTTGTTTCTTTTTCTTCTGCTCCCTCTCCGGTGCTTTTCTTCTCACCGGTTCACGCCATCTTCACCACCATTAGCTTGCTTCCTCTCTTCTTGTTGTCGCTAAATCGAAGTCCATCAAGCCTCCCTTCTTCTTCACGCGAGAGACAACAACCTTCTTTCTAGCCTTTGTCGTGCAACGCCAAGCTCCTCTGCCTCCTGTAGCCACCAGAGATAGCAGCAGCTCTAGCATCTGGTGACAACTCCACCTTCCTCTGTTCTTGGTTTCCAACTTCGATGAAGACAATAGGTTAGTGGTTAGTTAAGTTTTTAGGTTAGTTTCTTGGTTGATCTAGTTTGTTAGTTAGTTAGTGTGTGAATTGCATGATTCTAGTTTGAGTTTTAATTTTTTATTAATTGGTATATATTTGTTTAATTATCCAGAATTTATTTTTAATATTTGGTTATTTTTGGGTTGATCTATGTATATATTTAGTTGATTTTAATTATGGGGATATAAAAATAATTTATGTTAATTAATATAATATTGTCACGACCCAAAACAGGGGCCATGACCGGCGTTAGGGAACGGGAATTCTTTCGAATCCGGAACCCGTAGCAAGCCTAAAAATAAAATAAAACATGCAATAATAATAACAATATATAATGCAGCGGAAATAAAAATCATAAATATAATAATAACATATGCACCAACTGGATTTAAATAAAATCCTCATCATTACATATATATATAAACTCTTTTAATACAAATCCAGTTCAAATATAATACAACATCTCTTTAAATATTTAATAACTACTGCAGTGTCTAAATAAAATAAACCCAAGACTCAGATAAGCAGTTTACACAAAGAAGTTGGGGCGGAAGAAATCCGGCGTACAGGCCTGCTATTGAGGTCTGAAGATGATGACTCTCCTGAAAAATAGTCAACGAAGGGGAGTCAGACCTCACTGAGTGAATTACTATAATATATATACATGCATACTAAATGACAATGCATACAATCAACAGTATATATCTAATATGTATATATACAGGCAATACACACAGATGCAGTAAAATCATTTTTATATATTTTGTCTGAAAACCACTGGTTATGAAGGATCAAATAGAACCCTAGAAAATCGCAACCTCAAATCAATGTCAAACAACGCTCTAGCCACATAGGCTCACTTATTCCAAAATATTCACTTATTCCATTTAGACAGTAGACTGGCCCCGAGACACTAAGTCAACCGAGCTCCAGCAGTCTGACTGTCAATGTGATTGGCCCCGAGACACTTGGTTAACCGAGCTCCAGCAATCACACCTCCAAACCATATCTCACACATCAAATAATCATATTCAATCAATATCCACAAATAGGTTAGTAATATAGCCTATCTGCTATAAGCGTACCGGTATGTACTCGGTCCTAGTGTTGCCCATTAGGTAGCACGTTCTATTGATATCCTTCATTAATAATATAAAACATTCATTCACAAATAAATGATGCATGAATTTAAATAAAACAACAATATAAACCATATATATACTGGAAATATACCAAAAGTAAACCAGGTATATTTTGAGTATATATACGTCAAATAAATCCAATCAAATTATAAATCTAGCTAGAAATATATTTAAAAACATTTTATATATAATTTATTAATAAAACATGAGTATAATTTAATATATACCAAAAATAAACCAAAAATAAACTGAAAATATACTTAAATACTAATCACATTATTTATGCATATTTAATCAAAATAAAACATATATTTCTAAACTCATGCATCCTAAAGCATATATATATAAAATAGTAACTCACACATAGTGCGCTCCTCGAGATGGATCCGACGGGCCTGATCCACTAGGCCTCGGTCTCGACGCAACTAGACAAACAATAACGACAAAAAAATCAAAATAAACCTAACATAAAATCCTAGAAACTCGATCTAGAATATTAAACACAGAATCGAAATAAGGGTTTGACCGAACATCACGTTTTACGAGAATTCTACCAAAAATTCGGTAGAACCTCCCCTATAAAACGGACACCTCTCTACTCAAAGAATAGAGCCAACCCTGCAAAGAAATACACTTCAAAAAATAGGCACAACAACTTATCCACAACCCCTCGGTCGGACTCCAAACTACAGTCTACCGACCGGGGGTCCACAATCACATAACAATTTTAAAAATACCAAAAATACCCTTATAACATAGAAATTCATTTTATAAGTAGAAATTACATAATTAACCTTAAAACACAGTAAAAACCGATAAAAACTCATTTTATTAGAAAAACCGTATATTATATATATAATTGAAAATAATTCACGAAAAATAGTTTTAATTAGTTAAAAATACTAAATAATTTGTAGAAATCATTTTTATACCTTAAATAACTGTTTAAAAACCAATTAAATTACATTTTTAGCCAATTTTTTGTAAAATTACCAAAATACCCCTATATATAAATATACTAAAATTACTTCAAAAATTCACCAAAAATTATATAATTATCCAAAATTAATTTTCTCAACATATTTATCAATAATATCAATAATTAAACTCAATTAACCAATTAATTTCAATTAAAACACAATTAACCTAATTTTCCCAAAATTACATAAACCTAGATAATTCAAAATAAATATATAAAAATTCATAAAAATTCCAAATAAATTCCTATAATTCATTTCAACACCTATATTTATCATAAAACACAATTTCATAATTTATTTAATTAATTTCCGAAAATTAGAAAATAATAATAAAATATTCAAAAATACCCAAAAAATCAAAATAATTCCCAAAAATTATAAAAAAATTCATACATGTAGATTAAGCTACTAGGATCAAAATTTGTTAAGGGACTTTTCATGAATCAATAAGAAAAAATTCAAAAAAAAATCAAAAACCTAATTCGGCCAAATTGAGAAAAATCAAAAAACAGGAAATTCAAGGCCATTTAAGCTCAAACCAAAGCTAGAATCATGATTACCGTTGCTAGAGGAGTCCAAAGACACCAGAAACGTGAAGTTTGGTGGCCGGAATAGTAAGTTGTGAAGAAAATGGGATTTTTTGGCCAAAAATGGAAGAAGGTAGTTGGTCGGCGCTGGGGAAGGAGACTAGGGGCGGCGGAGCAGCTGGCTGGGAAGGGCGGAGCTGCTGACTGGGAAGGGCGGAGCTGCTGACTGGGAAGGGCGGAGCTGCTGATTGGGAAGGGCGGAGCCTGCTGGCGGCACACCGACGGTAGGTGGTCGGAAGTTGCAGCGATGAGGGGGAGAAGGGACGGGTTTCGGGAAGAAAGGAGGAAGAAGAAGAAAAGAAAAAGAAAAGAAAAAGAAAAGAAAAGAAAAGAAAAAGAAAAGAAAAAAGAAAAAAGAAAAATAATAATACAATATATATATTTTAATATAGTATATTAATAAAATACTTGGGAAAATCACACACCACACATTATATTATAATAATTTATATACTACTTGAAAATAATTAAATAACAATAAACCAAATAAATAAATAATAAAATATTAGGGTAATAAATTAAACCCTAATTAAATAAATATATACACACATAGGCTTTATTTAGTATTTTAAAAATATATATGAATTCATGCAAGTCCGTAAATCTATTTAAAATAATTAATAGTAAATTATTTACGTGAAAATTTCTCCGAAAATGCAAGTCCCGGGAAAATTTTATGTAAAGCACTTAAAATAATGATAAACAATTAAAATTCAATTTAAATTAAATGAAAGCTCATGAAATATCAATATCATATTTAAAAATTTTTAACACTGCATATCTCAATGCAGTATTAAAATATTTAAAAACATGGGATATTACAAATATTTATGAAGTGTTGAATAATTATTTTAGGTACTTTAAGTACTATATATATTTTTGCCATATAGTTTTCAGAATTCAGAAATTTATTTTGTTTATATAAGTTATGAAATTAGTTAATTTAAGTTAGTAATTTTAGTATTAATAAAAAATTTTTTACTAAAATTTTTGAGGATTATTATTATTATGTGAATTTGACTATTTTATGTTGAATATTTGGAAAATTGGATTTTTATGAAATTATATAAATTATTTGAGATTTTTATTAACTAGTGTGAAAAATATTTATCTTTAGTGTTTTGATGTTTAAATAAATTATATTGTGATTTATTATTGAATTATGGATTTTTAGTGATTTTAAAATATTATTTTTTAATATTTATTTTTATCACTTATTGTGAACCTAAGTTGGGAATTGTGTAGTTCGGGGTCCTAACCCAAGGTATTGAGCTATTATGAAGTTTAGAAGTGTGTTTGCTTATAGGATTGACTCTACTTTTGTAGAGGGATGTCCATTTTACAGGGGAGATTCTGCTAAATTTTTGGTAAATTTCTCATAAAACGTGACATTGGGTCAATCCTAAGTTTTAAATTTTGGGGTTCGAGTCGAGTCTTCCTTAGAATCTAAAAGTTAGGGTTTCTATTTTCTGATAATCGTTTTATTTTCTTCTGTCTTTTAGCCGCCCCTTCAATTACGTCTACCAGTTGAGGTTAGACACGACGTAGCAGAGGAGTGCATCCATCTTGTAAGTTAATATTCGATTTTCATGTCGGGTTTTCAAATTAAATACAAAAATTTCTGATGAATTTAATTTTATGAGATTCAAGTCAATATTGTTCAAATGGTATTGCATAACTTAATTTATAGTGGTTTATTTTATTTTTATTTATTGTAAATTTCCTTTTTTTATTTATCTTCATTTATTTTAAATAAACTATGGTAGAGCGGGTTATCTGATGGGTTTCATTAGGACCGTATATGCACTGGTAAAAAATTGGGTTGCATTGATTATATTACTAGGGCCGAAGGTTTGGTGATACTTTGCTCTCAGATACCGCTAGTAATGTAATATTTGGTTGGATTGATTTATACTGAGGCTAAAGGTCTGGTAATGCTTTGCTCTCGGACACTGCCAGTAAAGTTGGATTATATTTATTAAAGCATTAGGGGCCGATGGTCTGGTGATGTTTTACTCTCGGACACCGGCAGTGATATTGGATTAAGTGATGTGACTGCGGCTATGTATCTTTGTGATGCTTTGCTTTTAGGATCCAACAGTCTTCAATATAAGTGAGTTGATTGGATGTTAGAATTGAGAACTAGGGTTCTACCTAGTTTTTATATTACAATGTTTTAAAAGCATTTAAAAATTTATTCCTCCTTTTGAAAAATGAAATTCTTATATGTATATCAAACTATTTGAATAAAATTATAAATATATTATATTTTTGTAAAAACCTATTTTAAAGAAAATTTTCAAACAACATTTATTTCTTTTATTAGCTTACTCAGTGAGGTTTGACTCCCCTCAACTTATTTTTTTAAGAGTTTGAGAGTCTTCTGTTAGACCTACTTCCCTACGCCAAGTAGCTTACTAACCGGCTATTTTTATGTAAGTCTACATAGTTTGTATTTATAATAGTATCTGTATATCGTAGCAGAGAAATTGTATAACTGCATACTTTAATTTGGATATTATGTATTTGAGATTTATGCATTGGGATATTATTTTGTATAATTGATTATTACTATGTTATGCATGATGATGGTATGATTTATTTAAATTGAGAAAAATCAGTTTGATAATGTGCATCAAGATTTAATTATTGCATTGTAATGTTTTAAAGGTGAAATGTTTCACATTTTTCTTTTAAGGCTTATTAAGAGTCTTGGTAGCTTTAAGCTTTTTTATTCCTTGGTGCCGGTCACGTGTCCCCTAGATTCAGATCGTGACAGTTATATAAAATTTTAAAGAAATACATCATATGAAAATTAGTATTTGATTTTACTATTATTAAATAAAATTTAAACTATTTACTTGAATTATTTTTAAAATAATAATTCAACTCAAAATAATAAAAATAATTATGAATTTTCATGCAACAGTTGAATTCTCATTATTTAAAAATTATTAACAAAATATCAATTTTTTCAATTAAAAAATTTAGTTTAAAAAATTTAGTTTTAAATTCTCATTGCTTAAGTAATCATTCTACATGTATCAATTGAAAAAATATATATTAAATAAAAAACAATAAATATATATGTATTTATTTGGCAAATTAATACAGGTTGTGATTATATTGCAAAATATATAAAAATTTACTTTTTTCTTATAAATAGTCTAAATGGTGCATTTTAACATGGAGTTACGCTAAACAATTCAAATCATTTCGGTAATCATATTAGTAAGTTTTCACTAAATTTTTAACCAAGATATGAAGTTGCAAAAGATTAAAAGATATGTATAAATTTATCAAAATTAAAATATATAATTAAATTGTAAAAATACTAAAATTGGTCTATCTTTTTTAATTAATCCATATGAAAATAGTAATGGGGATATATATAGTGGTTTTTTCTTGCACGACATCTGGATCTTTACCCAAATTCATCCATTTTATGAAGTGCTTGTTCGACCTGTTGGCCTTATGAGCCCAATGAATTTTAACTTTTTACTTTTTAAACTAACTTTTTTTTTTCAAATATATACTACTTCTCATGCCATCTTTTTTTCTATAATTTTTTTTTTAACATTTTTTCTACTTTTTACTGATTTGCTTCAATTATTTTTTCTTTTTACTTAATACTTTTTTTTCCAACTTTTTTTGTGCTTTTTGCTCTATAGTTTTTTTTTCTCAACATTTTATTTTTTCTTTTTTTTTAGCATTTTTTTTCCTTTATACTGTCTATTTTTTTTTTTATTTTTTTTACTCAAACAGTTTTTCCTAAAAAATTTTCTATTATCTTTCTTTTTTTTTTCTCAATATTTTTTCGTTAAACATTTTTTTCAGTTTTTATGTTACTATCTTTATCTTTTTTTTTTCTTAACAATTGTCCAATTGTCTTTATCTTTTCTTTCAACTTTTTTTGCTCAACAATTTTTTTATTTTTTAAAGTACTATCTTTATTTTATTCTAAATGTTTTTTTTTATCAATATTTTTTTCTCTTAAGATTTATTTTTCAAATAAATAATTATGAACTAAACATCTTCAATTGTTGTTAAACAAAGGAATAAATAATTTCAAATGTTATAACAATAATAAATAAATAAAAATTTCTCATTTGATATTTTTAAAAAATAAGAATTTTATTTTTTACTTTAATTTGTCTATTAAAATGTCTAACAACTTTTTTAAATAAAAAAATTATTTGATACTTATTGATCATTAATATGTAACAAGTGTACAATTTTTATGATATATTTGTAACATCAACAAAAAGACCAAAAAATCAACAAATTGAAATAACAAAAATTAATAAAATTTTATAATTGTTGGTTGTTGTTGATTTTTTTTTATTGTTAATAATAAAATTAAGGCCATAAATAAATTTTTACCTTTTATTAGTATTAACGATAAAAAAGAATAATAATTTTTTGACATATTTCAAATTTTATTTTATTTTTTTTGTTATTTTTTTACATATTTAACAAAATTCAACAAAAAATGCAGTTGTTGATATTTGTTGTTTTTCAGTTTTTTCATTATTAATAATAAAATTAAGGTCATAAATAGAATTTTAACTTTTATCAGTATCAATAATAAAAATAATAATTTATTTGATATATTTCATAATTATTTTGTTGTTTTTATTGAAAAAAATAATTATTGAATAGTATATGTAATTTTTACTTTAATCAGTTTAATTTCTAAATTCTAAATAATTATGAAAAAAATAATTATTGAAGACTATGGGTAATTTTTAGTTTAATTAGCTTAATTTTTTGTCAGACCCGAACCCAGGGGCATGTGGACTAACACTAGGGAATGAGAAAACTTAAATCTACCGAAACCCGTAGTAAGTCTTAAAAGAAAAATGCGGAATATTTCTGTCACGACCCAAAACAGGGGCTATGACCGGCGCTAGGGAACGAGAATTCTTTCGAATCCGGAACCCGTAGCAAGCCTAAAAAATAAAATAAACATGCGATAATAATAATAACAATATCAAATGCAGCGGAAATGAAAATCATAAATATCACAATAGTATTTTCACCAACTGGATTTAAGTTAAATCTCATTTCATATATATATACATCTTTTAATACAAATCCAGTTCACATGATACAATATCTCACATAAATAAAATACATAAAATCCACAATTTAATTTACAACTACTGAAGTGTCTAGATTATAAAATAAGACTCAAGTAAGCAGTTTACACAAAGAAGCCGTGGGCGAAAGAAATCCGGCATACAGGCCTGCTACTGAGGTATGAAGATGTTGACTCTCCTGAAAAATAGTCAACGGAGGGGAGTCAGACCTCACTGAGTGAATTACTATAATATATATACATACACACTAAATGACAATGCATACAGTCAACAGTATATATATATAATATGTATGTATACAGACAATTACACAGATGCTGAAAAATCATTTTTATATATTTTATTGAAAATCACAGTTTATGAAGGATCAAATAGAACCCTATGATATTGAAACCTCAATTAGTGTTAGACAACACTCTAGCCATACAGACTCACTTAATCCAAAATATATCCACTTAATCCATTTAGACAGTAGACTGGCCTTGAGACACTAAGTCAACCGAGCTCCAGCAGTCTGACTACCAGTGTGATTGGCCCCGAGACACTTAGTCAACCGAGCTCCAACAATCACACCCTCAAACCATATCTCACACATCAAATAATCATAACCAATCAATATCCACAAATGGTTAGTAATATAGCCTAAATACTATAGGCATACCGGTACGTACTCGGTCCTAGTGCTGCCCACTAGGTAGCACGTTCTATTGATATCCTTCATTAATAATATAAAACATTCATTCACAAATAAATGATGCATGAATTTAAATAAAATAACAATATAAACCATATATATACCGGAAATATACCAAAAGTAAACCAGGTATATTTCGAGTATATATACATCAAATAAATCCAATCAAATTATAAATTAAGCTAGAAATATATTTAAAAATATTTTAAATATAATTTATTAACAAAACATGTATATAATTTAATATATACCAAAAATAAACCAAAAATATACTTAAATACAAATCACATTATCTATGCATTTTAATCAAAATAAAACATATATTTCTAAATCATGCATCCTAAAGCATATATATATAGTATAGTAACTCACAAATTAGTGCGCTCCGCGAGATGGATCCGACGGGCCTGGTCCACTAGGCCTCGGTCTCGGCGCAACTAGACAAACAATAAATAATAGACATCAGAATAAACCTAATAGAAAATCCTAGAATTCGATCTAGAGTATTAAACACATAATTGAGATTAGGGTTCGATCGGATATCACGTTTTATAAGAATTCTACCGAAAATTCGATAGAACCTCCCTTGTAAAACGGACATCTCTCTACTCAAAGGTAGAGCCGACCCTGCAAAGAAACACACTTCGAAAAATAAGCTCAACACTCAACTACAACCCCCTCGGTCGGACTCCAGACTACAATCTACCGATGGGGTCCACAAACACAGAACAATTTCAGAAATACCAAAAAATACCCTTATATCATAGCAATTCATTTTATAAGTAGAAATTACATAATTAACCTTAAAACACAGTAAAAACCGATAAAAACTCATTTTATTATATATATAATTGAAAATAATTCACGAAAAATAGTTTTAATTAGTTAAAAATACTAAATAATTTGTAGAAATCATTTTTATACCTTAAATAACTATTAAAACCAATTAAATTACATTTTTAGCCAATTTTGTGTAAAATTACCAAAATGCCCTTATATATATAAATATACTAAAACTACTTCAAAAATTCACCAAAAATTATACAATTATCCAAAATTAATTTTCTCTACATATTTATCAATAATATCAATAATTAAACTCAATTAACCAATTAATTTCAATTTAAAACACAATTAACCCTAATTTCCCAAACTTACATAAACTTAAATAATTCAAAATAAATACATAGAATTCATAAAAATTCCAAATAAATTCCTATAATTCATTTCAACACCTAATTTAACCATAAAACACAATTTCATAATTTATTTAATTAATTTCCGAAAATTAGAAAATAATATTAAAATATTCAAAAATACCCAAAAATCAAAATAATCTCCAAAAATTCCACAAAAATTCACACATGTAGATTAAGCTACTAGGATCAAAATTTGTGAAGGGAGTTTTCATGAATCAATCAATTCAAAGTTAAAAAAAATCAAAAACCCTAATATGGATGAAATCAAAAATTCGAAACCTAAGCAAATCAAGACCATTTAAGCTCAAACCAAAGCTAGAATCACACTCACCGGAGCTCAAGGAGAAGAAAGAGACCGGCGGTGTCAAAAATGGTGGCCGGAATCGTGGTCGACGGCGAGGAGAGGAAGTTTCGGCCAGAATGGGGAAAATGGGGCTAGCCGGCGCTGGGGAAGGCAGCTTGGGGCGGCAGAGCAGCTGGTTGAGCAAGGCGGAGCTGCTGGCGGGCACACCAACGGTAGGGGAACGGTAGTTGCAGGCGGTGGCTGGTGATCGGGCACGGGACCGGAAGAAGAAAGGAAAAGAAGAGAAGAAAAGAAAAGAAAAGAAAAGAAAAAGAAAAAGAAAAAGAAAAAGAAAAAAAAAAAAAAAGAAAAAAAAAAATAATTTTAATAAAATATTTGAAAAAAATCACATCCACACACTTAATATTTAATATTTTTAAAATTTAATATTAATTAAAAATAATTAAATAACAATAGAATAAATAATTAATTAATAAAATATTAGGATAATATATTAAACCCTAATTAGATAAATGATTACACGTATACCCGATGTTTAGTATTTTAAAAATATGTATGAGTTCATACAAGTCCGAAAATATATTTAAAATAATTAATAATAAATTATTTACATGAAAATTTTCCCGAAAATGCAAGTCCTGGGAAAATTTTACGTAAAGCACTGTAAATAATACATAATAATTAAAAATAGGTTTTAAATACATATCAACTCGTAAAATATCATAATATATATATATAAATTATTAACACTGCATATCCCGGTACAGTATAAAAATATTTAAAAACACGAGATATTACAATTTCACTTTAAAACCTTACAATAAAATTAATTTAATCATGATGCACATTATCAAATTGATTTTTCTCAATTTAAACAAATCATTACCATTGTTATGTATAAAACAACATCATTAGTTATATAAAATAGTATCTCAGTACACAAATCTCAATACATAATATCCAAATTAAATTATGCAATTATACAGTTTCTCTACTATGGTACATGGATACTAATACAAACACAACTACATAGACCTACATAAGATAGCCGGTGAAGAAGTTGCTCGGCGTAGGAAAGTAGGCCTAACAGAAGACTCTCAAACTCCTAAAAAAAATAAGTTGAGGGGAGTCAGACCTCACTAAGTAAGCTAATAAAAGAAATGAATGCGGTTTGAAAATCTCCTTTAAAATAGGTTTTTATGAAAATATAATGTATTTATAATTTTATTCAAATCATTTAATATACATATAAGAATTTTTTTTTTTCAAAAGGAGGAATAAATTTTTAAATGCTTTTAAAACATTATAATATAAAAACTAAGTAGAACCCTAGTCCTCAATTCTATCAGCTACTCGACTCATTTATTTCTAAGACTCCCGAATCTCGAGAGCAAAGCATCACCAAGATGCACAGTCGCAGTTATATCACTTAATCCAATATCACTGGTGGTGTGCAAGAGCAAAGCATCACTAGACTATCAGCCTCATTGATTTAATAAATATTAATCCATCTTTAATGGCGATGTTCGAGAGAAAAGCATCACCAGACCTTTGGCCCCAATATAAGTCATATAATCAAGTATCATATTATTGGCGGTGTCCAAGAGCAAAGCATCACCAGACCTTCGGGCCCCAGTAATATAATCAATATAAATCCAATATTCTACCAATGCGCACACAGTACTGATGAGACCCATCAGGTAGCCCGTTCTACCACAGTTTATTTAAAATAAATGCAAATAAAATAAGGAAATTTATAATAAATAAAAATAAAATAAATCAACTATAAATTAAATCATGCAACATTATGTAAAGAATATCGAGTAGAATCTCGTAAAATTAGATTCATCATAATTAATATGTTTTAATTTGGAAAACCCGACATACAAAATGAATATTAACTTACAAGATGAAGGCGCTCCTCTGCTACGTCATGTCCAACCTTGATTGGTAGACGCGATCGGAGGAGAGACTAAAAGACAGAAAATAAAATGACTATCATAAAACAGTAACTCTAACTTCTAGAATTTCTAAGGAAGACTCGACTCAAAATTCAAAATTTAGAATTGACTCGATGTCACGTTTTATGAGAAATCTACCAAAAATTTGATAGAGTCTCCTTTGTAAAATAGACATCCCTCTACAGAAGTAGAGTCAACCCTGCAAGCAAACACACTTCTAAACTTCACACAAGCATAACACCTCGGGTTGGGACCCCGAACTACACAATTTCCAACCGAGGTTCATAAAACACAATACAATAAATATTAAATAATAATATATTAAAATCACTAAAAATCCATAAATTCAATAATAAATCACAATATAATTTATTTAAACATCAAAACAATAAATATAAATATTTTTTCACAACAAATAATAAAATCTCAAATAATTAATATAATTATATATAAATCCAGTTTTTCCAAATATTCAATATAAAATAGTCACTTTCACATTTAATTATTCAAATAGCTTAATTATATAATAAAAGTAATTTAAAATCCATTTAATCACCAAAATCGTAATAATACATTATTTGAATATAATTTTCAAAAATTAGTATTAATTAGCTAAAAATAGTAAGTAATTTATAAAAATTATTTAATACCCTATAAAATTCTAAAATCATTCAAAACATAATATTTAGCTATATTTTTAACAAAATCACACAATTAATCTATAATTCCAATATTCACATAAAAATAATAATTTCTCAAAAATTATATAAATGTACTAAAATTATTTTATTAATGCTAAAATTACTAACTTACATTACTAACACTAATTAACTCAAATTTCCAACCAAAATAATTAATTAACATAATTAACAAAAATTCAATTTATATTATTAAAATATTAAAAAATACCCATAAATCAAAATAATTCAAAAAATATATACAAAAATTATTTTTGGGAAGCTTGAGCTAAATACAACAACTTTACTAAAGAGAAAACCATGGATCAAAGCCAAAAAAATTAAATAAAAATATAAAACGCTAAAACACATAAACTAAAAACTTGCTATAACTCAAAACCAAGGAGGATTGAGCTCAAATGGAGCTTGGAAATGAACTCACAAGTGTTGGAGCTTTCAAAAGTCACCGGAATGGAGGGTTGAGGTGACCGAAAGCTCGCTGGCGTCCATGGAGGTCACTTTCAGTCTCACTCTTTTTCTGACAACTTCGGTGGCTTCAAGTCGTGGAGGATGACGTTTTGGAGGTGGTGGTGATCATTGGTGGCGCAATGGTGGTTCGGCATGGCGTGGGTGATGCGGGTTGCTTCGGGTAAAGGAGGGAAATGGTGAAGAAGAAAAAGGAAATCAAGAAAAAAAAAAGGAAGAACGAAAGAAAGAAGGAGATGACCACGTCTTTTGTCCTGATGCCTTTAACTTTATATATATATATACACACACACACACACTTTAACTTATACTCACACACACTTATATATACATATATACTACACATACATAACACACACATGCATATATATATAACAACAGTAACAATAATAACTCTAGTTAAAATAATGCTATTAATAATAATAAGATAATAATAATAATGCTATTTAAAAATAATGACAATTAAAATAAAAAATAACGTACATGCATGCTAATAATAATGAAATAATAATAATAATAGTCACAATAGTATTATTAATAGATTTTAGTATTTTAAATAATAGAGTTTCCAAAATATATTTATATTAATTAAAAATATTAGTCATTACACTCTTCCTTCCTTATAAGAATTCATCCTCGAATTTAAAGAAAAGCAAGGAAATACAAAGTTTATTGATGAAAAAGATAGGGATAGGCGACTTGCATCTTGGATTTTGTCTCCCACGTACGGTCTTCTGCTGTGTGGTTACTCCACAGAACTTTTACCATTGGAATCTCCCTAGAGAGAAGATGACGATCCTGGTAATCCAAAATTGCCCCTAGATACTGTTAGTGATATGCACTAGGTCAATCATTTGTGATTATGTATTGACTTTCTTATTTTGTTAATAAGAGGTATTATATTATCATTTGATTTTATGATAATTACATGAATGGTTAATTCTTACTAAGGCCATCAAGTATGTGACTTGATAGTAAAACCCTTAGATTAAAATAAGAGTTCTATTCTAATTATCCCTAGCCATTTATTCATTATATGAATATTAAAGTATTAAGGCTAGTATGATGTTGATTGATGGTTATGTTTTACTAATCATAAAATATGAGATATTAAGTCAACTCATAGGTACATGATGAGAGATCATGTACTGGATTGACCCACTGTGAG
>CANTUR010002004.1:0-45560 GCA_947683625.1 Mallotus nudiflorus | reverse complement strand
GGTTGACCCACGGGGCCCATAATATATCAAATCGAAGCTGACTCAGAGGGCTATAACGGGCCGCTACAAACTGTGTCTGTAGCGGGCCGTCCTCGGGCCCAAATTCCTTTGTTTTGGGGCCCGAAAACAACTATTTCGGCCCATGGATTTGATTGTGGGCTTGCGCACTTGGGCTTCAAATGGACGTTCGTGGCGGCATCGGTTGACCAACGGGGCCCATAATATATCAAATCGAAGCTGATTCAGAGGGCTATAAAGGGCCGCTACAAACTGTGTCTGTAGCAGGCCGTCCTCGGGCCCAAATTCCTTTGTTTTGGGGCCCGAAAACCACTATTTCGGCCCATGGCTTTGATTGTGGGCTTGCGCACTTGGGCTTCAAATGGACGTTCGTGGCGGCATCGGTTGACCCACGGGGCCCATAATATATAAGATCGAAGCTGACTCAGAGGTCTACAGTACGGGCTCTAAAGCCCATCTATAGCGATTTGTCTTTGGGCCCAAAAACCCATGTTTAGGCCCATGGATTTGATAGAGTGGGCTTGGGCACTTGGGCTTCAAATGGATGTTCGTGGCGGCATCGGTTGACCCACGGGGCCCATAATATATCACATCGAAGCTGACTCAGAGGGCTACAGTGCGGGCTCTAAAGCCCATCTATAGCGATTTGTCTTTGGGCCCAAAAACCCATGTTTAGGCCCATGGATTTGATAGAGTGGGCTTGGGCACTTGGGCTTCAAATGGACGTTCGTGGTGGCATCGGTTGACCCACGGGGCCTATAATATATCAAATATAAGCTTACTCAGACGGCTATAGTGCGGGCTATAAAGCCCATCTATAACGATTTGTCTTTGGGCCTAAAAACCCATGTGTAGGCCCATGGATTTGATAGAGTGGGCTTGCGCACTTGGGCTTCAAATGGACGTTCGTGGCGGCATCGGTTGACCCATGGGGCCCATAATATATCAAATCGAAGCTGACTCAGAGGGCTATAACGGGCCGCTACAAACTACATCTGTAGCGGGCCGTCCTCGGGGCCCAAATTTCTTTGTTTTGGGGCCCGAAAAAAACTATTTCGGCCCATGGATTTGATTGTGGGCTTGCGCACTTGGGCTTCAAATGGACGTTCGTGGCGGCATCGGTTGACCCACGGGGCCCATAATATATCAAATCGAAGCTGATTCAGAGGGCTATAACGGGCCGCTACAAACTGTGTCTGTAGCGGGCCGTCCTCGGGCCCAAATTCCTTTGTTTTGGGGCCCGAAAACCACTATTTCGGCCCACGGATTTGATTGTGTGCTTGCGCACTTGGGCTTCAAATGGACGTTCGTGGCGGCATCGGTTGACCCACGGGGCCCATAATATATCACATCGAAGCTGACTCAGAGGTCTACAGTGCGGGCTCTAAAGCCCATATATAGCGATTTGTCTTTGGGCCCAAAAACCCATGTTTAGGCCCATGGATTTGATAGAGTGGGCTTGGGCACTTGGGCTTCAAATGGATGTTCGTGGCGGCATCGGTTGACCCACGGGGCCCATAATATATCAGATCGAAGCTGACTCAGAGGGCTACAGTGCGGGCTCTACAGCCCATCTATAGCTATTTGTCTTTGGGCCCAAAAACCCATGTTTAGGCCCATGGATTTGATAGAGTGGGCTTGGGCACTTGGGCTTCAAATGGACGTTCGTGGTGGCATCGGTTGACCCACGGGGCCCATAATATATCAAATATAAGCTTACTCAGACGGCTATAGTGCGGGCTATAAAGCCCATCTATAACGATTTGTCTTTGGGCCTAAAAACCCATGTGTAGGCCCATGGATTTGATAGAGTGGGCTTGCGCACTTGGGCTTCAAATGGACGTTCGTGGCGGCATCGGTTGACCCACGGGGCCCATAATATATCAAATCGAAGCTGAGTCGGAGGGCTATAATGGGCCGCTACAAACTACGTCTGTAGCGGGCCGTCCTCGGGCCTAAATTCCTTTGTTTTGGGGCCCGAAAACAACTATTTCGGCCCATGGATTTGATTGTGGGCTTGCGCACTTGGGCTTCAAATGGACGTTCGTGGCGGCATCGGTTGACCCACGGGGCCCATAATATATCAAATCGAAGCTGATTCAGAGGGCTATAACGGGCCGCTACAAACTGTGTCTGTAGCGGGCCGTCCTCGGGCCCAAATTCCTTTGTTTTGGGGCCCGAAAACCACTATTTCGGCCCATGGATTTGATTGTGGGCTTGCGCACTTGGGCTTCAAATGGACGTTCGTGGCGGCATCGGTTGACCCACGGGGCCCATAATATATCAAATCGAAGCTGATTCAGAGGGCTATAACGGGCCGCTACAAACTATGTCTGTAGCGGGCCGTCCTCGGGCCCAAATTCCTTTGTTTTGGGGCCCGAAAACCACTATTTCGGCCCATGGATTTGATTGTGGGCTTGCGCACTTGGGCTTCAAATGGACGTTCGTGGCGGCATCGGTTGACCCATGGGGCCCATAATATATCAAATCGAAGCTGATTCAGAGGGCTATAAAGGGCCGCTACAAACTGTGTCTGTAGCGGGCCGTCCTCGGGCCCAAATTCCTTTGTTTTGGGGCCCGAAAACCACTATTTCGGCCCATGGATTTGATTGTGGGCTTGCGCACTTGGGCTTCAAATGGACGTTCGTGGCGGCATCGGTTGACCCACGGGGCCCATAATATATCAGATCGAAGCTGACTCAGAGGTCTACAGTACGGGCTCTAAAGCCCATCTATAGCGATTTGTCTTTGGGCCCAAAAACCCATGTTTAGGCCCATGGATTTGATAGAGTGGGCTTGGGCACTTGGGCTTCAAATGGATGTTCGTGGCGGCATCGGTTGACCCACGGGGCCCATAATATATCAGATCGAAGCTGACTCAGAGGGCTACAGTGCGGGCTCTACAGCCCATCTATAGCTATTTGTCTTTGGGCCCAAAAACCCATGTTTAGGCCCATGGATTTGATAGAGTGGGCTTGGGCACTTGGGCTTCAAATGGACGTTCGTGGTGGCATCGGTTGACCCACGGGGCCCATAATATATCAAATATAAGCTTACTCAGACGGCTATAGTGCGGGCTATAAAGCCCATCTATAACGATTTGTCTTTGGGCCTAAAAACCCATGTGTAGGCCCATGGATTTGATAGAGTGGGCTTGCGCACTTGGGCTTCAAATGGACGTTCGTGGCGGCATCGGTTGACCCACGGGGCCCATAATATATCAAATCGAAGCTGAGTCGGAGGGCTATAATGGGCCGCTACAAACTACGTCTGTAGCGGGCCGTCCTCGGGCCTAAATTCCTTTGTTTTGGGGCCCGAAAACAACTATTTCGGCCCATGGATTTGATTGTGGGCTTGCGCACTTGGGCTTCAAATGGACGTTCGTGGCGGCATCGGTTGACCCACGGGGCCCATAATATATCAAATCGAAGCTGATTCAGAGGGCTATAACGGGCCGCTACAAACTGTGTCTGTAGCGGGCCGTCCTCGGGCCCAAATTCCTTTGTTTTGGGGCCCGAAAACCACTATTTCGGCCCATGGATTTGATTGTGGGCTTGCGCACTTGGGCTTCAAATGGACGTTCGTGGCGGCATCGGTTGACCCACGGGGCCCATAATATATCAAATCGAAGCTGATTCAGAGGGCTATAACGGGCCGCTACAAACTGTGTCTGTAGCGGGCCGTCCTCGGGCCCAAATTCCTTTGTTTTGGGGCCCGAAAACCACTATTTCGGCCCATGGATTTGATTGTGGGCTTGCGCACTTGGGCTTCAAATGGACGTTCGTGGCGGCATCGGTTGACCCATGGGGCCCATAATATATCAAATCGAAGCTGATTCAGAGGGCTATAAAGGGCCGCTACAAACTGTGTCTGTAGCGGGCCGTCCTCGGGCCCAAATTCCTTTGTTTTGGGGCCCGAAAACCACTATTTCGGCCCATGGATTTGATTGTGGGCTTGCGCACTTGGGCTTCAAATGGACGTTCGTGGCGGCATCGGTTGACCCACGGGGCCCATAATATATCAGATCGAAGCTGACTCAGAGGTCTACAGTACGGGCTCTAAAGCCCATCTATAGCGATTTGTCTTTGGGCCCAAAAACCCATGTTTAGGCCCATGGATTTGATAGAGTGGGCTTGGGCACTTGGGCTTCAAATGGATGTTCGTGGCGGCATCGGTTGACCCACGGGGCCCATAATATATCACATCGAAGCTGACTCAGAGGGCTACAGTGCGGGCTCTAAAGCCCATCTATAGCGATTTGTCTTTGGGCCCAAAAACCCATGTTTAGGCCCATGGATTTGATAGAGTGGGCTTGGGCACTTGGGCTTCAAATGGACGTTCGTGGTGGCATCGGTTGACCCACGGGGCCCATAATATATCAAATATAAGCTTACTCAGACGGCTATAGTGCGGGCTATAAAGCCCACCTATAACGATTTGTCTTTGGGCCTAAAAACCCATGTGTAGGCCCATGGATTTGATAGAGTGGGCTTGCGCACTTGGGCTTCAAATGGACGTTCGTGGCGGCATCGGTTGACCCACAGGGCCCATAATATATCAAATCGAAGCTGACTCAGAGGGCTATAACGGGCCGCTACAAACTGTGTCTGTAGCGGGCCGTCCTCGGGCCCAAATTCCTTTGTTTTAGGGCCCGAAAACAACTATTTCGGCCCATGGATTTGATTGTGGGCTTGCGCACTTGGGCTTCAAATGGACGTTCGTGGCGGCATCGGTTGACCAACGGGGCCCATAATATATCAAATCGAAGCTGATTCAGAGGGCTATAAAGGGCCGCTACAAACTGTGTCTGTAGCGGGCCGTCCTCGGGCCCAAATTCCTTTGTTTTGGGGCCCGAAAACCACTATTTTGGCCCATGGCTTTGATTGTGGGCTTGCGCACTTGGGCTTCAAATGGACGTTCGTGGCGGCATCGGTTGACCCACGGGGCCCATAATATATAAGATCGAAGCTGACTCAGAGGTCTACAGTACGGGCTCTAAAGCCCATCTATAGCGATTTGCCTTTGGGCCCAAAAACCCATGTTTAGGCCCATGGATTTGATAGAGTGGGCTTGGGCACTTGGGCTTCAAATGGATGTTCGTGGCGGGCATCGGTTGACCCACGGGGCCCATAATATATCACATCGAAGCTGACTCAGAGGGCTACAGTGCGGGCTCTAAAGCCCATCTATAGCGATTTGTCTTTGGGCCAAAAACCCATGTTTAGGCCCATGGATTTGATAGAGTGGGCTTGGGCACTTGGGCTTCAAATGGACGTTCGTGGTGGCATCGGCTGACCCACGGGGCCTATAATATATCAAATATAAGCTTACTCAGACGGCTATAGTGCGGGCTATAAAGCCCATCTATAACGATTTGTCTTTGGGCCTAAAAACCCATGTGTAGGCCCATGGATTTGATAGAGTGGGCTTGCGCACTTGGGCTTCAAATGGACGTTCGTGGCGGCATCGGTTGACCCATGGGGCCCATAATATATCAAATCGAAGCTGACTCAGAGGGCTATAACGGGCCGCTACAAACTACGTCTGTAGCGGGCCGTCCTCGGGCCCAAATTTCTTTGTTTTGGGGCCCGAAAACAACTATTTGCGGCCCATGGATTTGATTGTGGGCTTGCGCACTTGGGCTTCAAATGGACGTTCGTGGCGGCATCGGTTGACCCACGGGGCCCATAATATATCAAATCGAAGCTGATTCAGAGGGATATAACGGGCCGCTACAAACTGTGTCTGTAGCGGGCCGTCCCTCGGGCCCAAATTCCTTTGTTTTGGGGCCCGAAAACCACTATTTCGGCCCATGGATTTGATTTGTGGGCTTGCGCACTTGGGCTTCAAATGGACGTTCGTGGCGAGCATCGGTTTGACCCACGGGGCCCCATAATATATCACATCGAAGCTGACTCAAAGGTCTACAGTGCGGGCTCTAAAGCCCATCTATAGCGATTTTGTCTTTGGGCCCAAAAACCCATGTTTAGGCCCATGGATTTGATAGAGTGGGCTTGGGCACTTGGGCTTCAAATGGATGTTCGTGGCGGCATCGGTTGACCCACGGGGCCCATTAATATATCAGATCGAAGCTGACTCAGAGGGCTACAGTGTGGGCTCTAAAGCCATCTATAGCGATTTGTCTTTGGGCCCAAAAACCCATGTTTAGGCCCATGGATTTGATAGAGTGGGCTTGGGCACTTGGGCTTCAAATGGACGTTCGTTGGTGGCAACGGTTGACCCACGGGCCCATAATATACAAATATAAGCTGACTCAGACGGCTATAGTGCGGGCTATAAAGTCCATCTATAACGATTTGTCCTTTGGGCCTAAAAACCCATGTGTAGGCCCATGGATTTGATAGAGTGGCCTTGCGCACTTGGGCTTCAAATGGACGTTCGTGGCGGCATCGGTTGACCCACGGGGCCCATAATATATCAAATCGAAGCTGGACTCAGAGGGCTATAACGGGTCGCTACAAACTGCTTCTGTAGCGGGCCGTCCTCGGGCCCAAATTCCTTTGTTTTGGGGCCCGAAAACCCTATGTCGGCGCAAGGATTTGATTGTGGGCTTGCGCACTTGGGCTTCAAATGGACGTTCGTGGCGGCATCGGTTGACCCACGGGGCCCATAATATATCAGATCGAAGCTGACTCAGAGGGCTACAGTGCGGGCTCTAAAGCCCATCTATAGCGATTTGTCTTTGGGCCCAAAATCCCATGTTTAGGCCCATGGATTTGATAGAGTGGGCTTGGGCAATTGGGCTTCAAATGGATGTTCGTGGCGGCATCGGTTGACCCATGGGGCCCCTAATATATCAGATCGAAGCTGACTCAGAGGGCTACAGTGCGGGCTCTAATGCCCATCTAGAGCGATTTGTCTTTGGCCCAAAAACCCATGTTTAGGCCCATGGATTTGGTAGAGTGGGCTTGGGCACTTGGGCTTCAAATGGACGTTCGTGGTGGCATCGGTTGACCCACGGGGCCCATAATATATCAAATATAAGCTGACTCAGACGGCTATAGTGCGGGCTATAAAGCCCATCTATAACGATTTGTCTTTGGGCCTAAAATCCCATGTGTAGGCCCATGGATTTGATAGAGTGGGCTTGCGCACTTGGGCTTCAAATGGACGTTCGTGGCGCCTTCGGTTGACCCACGGGGCCCATAATATATCAGATCGAAGCTGACTCAGAGGGCTACAGTGCGGGCTCTAAAGCCCATCTATAGCGATTTGTCTTTGGGCCCAAAATCCCATGTTTAGGCCCATGGATTTGATAGAGTGGGCTTGGGCACTTGGGCTTCAAATGGATGTTCGTGGCGGCCTCGGTTGACCCACGGGGCCCATAATATATCAGATCGAAGCTGACTCAGAGGGCTACAGTGCGGGCTCTAAAGCCATCTAGAGCGATTTGTCTTTGGGCCCAAAAAACCCATGTTTAGGCCCATGGATTTGATAGAGTGGGCTTGGGCACTTGGGCTTCAAATGGACGTTCGTGGTGGCATCGGTTGACCCCACGGGGCCCATAATATATCAAATATAAGTTGACTCAGACGGGCTATAGTGCGGGCTATAAAGCCATCTATAACGATTTGTCTTTGGTCCTAAAAACCCATGTGTAGGCCCATGGATTTGATAGAGTGGGCTTGCGCACTTGGACTTCAAATGGACGTTCGTGGCGCCATCGGTTGACCCACGGGGCCCATAATATATCAGATCGAAGCTGACTCAGAGGGCTACAGTGCGGGCTCTAAAGCCCATCTAGAGCGATTTGTCTTTGGGCCCAAATACCCATGTTTAGGCCCATGGATTTGATAGAGTGGGCTTGGGCACTTGGGCTTCAAATGGACGTTCGTGGTGCATCGTTGACCACGGGCCCATAATATATCAATATAAGCTGACTCAGACGCTATAGTGCGGGCTATAAAGCCCATCTATAACGATTTGTCTTTGGGCCTAAAAACCCATGTGTAGGCCCATGGATTTGATAGAGTGGGCTTGCGCACTTGGGCTTCAAATGGACGTTCGTGGCGCCTTCGGTTGACCCACGGGGCCCATAATATATCAAATCGAAGCTGACTCAGAGGGCTATAAACGGGCCGCTACAAACTGAGTTTGTAGCGGGCCGTCTCGGGCCCAAATTCCTTTGTTTTGGGGCCCGAAAAACCACTATTTCGGCCCATGGATTTTGATTGTGGGCTTGCGCACTTGGGCTTCAAATGGACGTTCGTGGCGGCATCGGCTGACCCACGAGGCCCATAATATATCAGATTGAAGCTGACTCAGAGGGCTACAGTACGGGCTCTAAAGCCCATCTATAGCGATTTGTCTTTGGGGCCAAAAACCCATGTTTAGGCCCATGGATTTGATAGAGTGGGCTTGGGCACTTGGGCTTCAAATGGACGTTCGTGGTGGCATCGGTTGACCCACGGGGCCTATAATATATCAAATATAAGCTGACTCAGACGGCTATAGTGCGAGCTATAAAGCCATCTATAACGATTTGTCTTTGGGCCTAAAAACCCATGTGTAGGCCTATGGATTTGATAGAGTGGGCTTGCGCACTTGGGCTTCAAATGGACGTTCGTGGCGGCATCGGTTGACCCACGGGGCCCATAATATATCAGATCGAAGCTGACTCAGAGGGCTACAGTGCGGGCTCAAAAGGCCCATCTATAGCGATTTGTCTTTGGGCCCAAAATCCCATGCTTAGGCCCATGGATTTGATAGAGTGGGCTTGGGCACTTGGGCTTCAAATGGACGTTCGTGGTGGCAACGGTTGACCCACGGGGCCCATAATATATCAAATCGAAGCTTACTCAGAGGGCTATAACGGGCCGCTACAAACTGTGTCTGTAGCGGGCCGTCCTCGGGCCCAAATTCCTTTGTTTTGGGCCCGAAAACAACTATTTCGGCCCATGGATTTGATTGTGGCTTGCGCACTAGGGCTTCAAATGGACGTTCGTGGCGGCATCGGTTGACCAACGGGGCCCATAATATATCAAATCGAAGCTGATTCAGAGGGCTATAAAGGGCCGCTACAAACTGTGTCTGTAGCGGGCCGTCCTCGGGCCCAAATTCCTTTGTTTTGGGGCCCTGAAAACCACTATTTCGGCCCATGGATTTGATTGTGGGCCTTGCGCACTTGGGCTTCAAATGGATGTTCGTGGCTGGCATCGGTTGACCACGGGGCCCATAATATATTAGATCGAAGCTGACTCAGAGGTCTACAGTACGGGCTCTAAAGCCCATCTATAGCGATTTGTCTTTGGGCCCAAAAACCATGTTTAGGCCCATGGATTTGATAGAGTGGGCTTGGGCACTTGGGCTTCAAATGGATGTTCGTGCGGCATCGGTTGACCCATGGGGCCCATAATATATCACATCGAAGCTGACTCAGAGGGCTACAGTGCGGGCTCTAAAGCCCATCTATAGCGATTTGTCTTTGGCCCAAAAACCCATGTTTAGGCCCATGGATTTGATAGAGTGGGCCTTGGGCACTAGGGCTTCAAATGGACGTTCGTGGTGGCATCGGTTGACCCACGGGCCTATAATATATCAATATAAGCTTACTCAGACGGCTATAGTGCGGGCTATAAAGCCCATCTATAACGATTTGTCTTTGGGCCTAAAAACCCATGTGTAGGCCATGGATTTGATAGAGTGGGCTTGCGCACTTGGGCTTCAAATGGACGTTCGTGGCGGCATCGGTTGACCATGGGGCCCATAATATATCAAATCGAAGCTGACTCAGAGGGCTATAACGGGCCGCTACAAACTACGTCTGTAGCGGGCCGTCCTCGGGCCCAAATTTCTTTGTTTTGGGGCCCGAAAACAACTATTTCGGCCCATGGATTTGATTGTGGGCTTGCGCACTTGGGCTTCAAATGGACGTTCGTGGCGGCATCGGTTGGACCCACGGGGCCCATAATATATCAAATCGAAGCTAATTCAGAGGGATATAACGGGCCGCTACAAACTGTGTCTGTAGCGGGCCGTCCTCGGGCCCAAATTCCTTTGTTTTGGGGCCCGAAAACCACTATTTCGGCCCATGGATTTGATTGTGGGCTTGCGCACTTGGGCTTCAAATGGACGTTCGTGGCGGCATCGGTTGACCCACGGGGCCATAACTATATCACATCGAAGCTGACTCAGAGGTCTACAGTGCGGGCTCTAAAGCCCATCTATAGGCGATTTGTCTTTGGGCCCAAAAACCCATGTTTAGGCCCATGGATTTGATAGAGTGGGCTTGGGCACTTGGGCTTCAAATGGATGTTCGTGGCGGCATCGGTTGACCCACGGGGCCCATAATATATCAGATCGAAGCTGACTCAGAGGGCTACAGTGTGGGCTCTAAAGCCCATCTATAGCGATTTGTCTTTGGGCCCAAAAACCCATGTTTAGGCCCATGGATTTGATAGAGTGGGCTTGGGCACTTGGGCTTCAAATGGACGTTCATGGTGGCAACGGTTGACCCACGGGGGCCCATAATATATCAAATATAAGCTGACTCAGACGGCTATAGTGCGGGCTATAAAGTCCATCTATAACGATTTGTCTTTGGGCCTAAAAACCCATGTGTAGGCCATGGATTTGATAGAGTGGCCTTGCGCACTTGGGCTTCAAATGGACGTTCGTGGCGGCATCGGTTGACCCACGGGGGCCCATAATATATCAAATCGAAGCTGACTCAGAGGGCTATAACAGGTCGCTACAAACTGCTTCTGTAACGGGCCGTCCTCGGGCCCAAATTCCTTTGTTTTGGGGCCCGAAAACACTATGTCGGCGCAAGGATTTGATTGTGGGCTTGCGCACTTGGGCTTCAAATGGACGTTCGTGGCGGCATCGGTTGACCCACGGGGCCCATAATATATCAGATCGAAGCTGACTCAGAGGGCTACAGTGCGGGCTCTAAAGCCCATCTATAGCGATTTGTCTTTGGGCCCAAAATCCCATGTTTAGGCCCATGGATTTGATAGAGTGGGCTTGGCAATTGGGCTTCAAATGGATGTTCGTGGCGGCATCGGTTGACCCACGGGGCCCATAATATATCAGATCGAAGCTGACTCAGAGGGCTACAGTGCGGGCTCTAATGCCCATCTAGAGCGATTTGTCTTTGGGCCCAAAAACCCATGTTTAGGCCCATGGATTTGGTAGAGTGGGCTTGGGCACTTGGGCTTCAAAATGGGACGTTCGTGGTGGCATCGGTTGACCCATGGGGCCCATAATATATCAATATAAGCTGACTCAGACGGCTATAGTGCGGGCTATAAAGCCCATCTATAACGATTTGTCTTTGGGCCTAAAAACCCATGTGTAGGCCCATGGATTTGATAGAGTGGGCTTGCGCACTTGGGCTTCAAATGGACGTTCGTGGCGCCTTCGGTTGACCCACGGGGCCCATAATATATCAGATCGAAGCTGACTCAGAGGGCTACAGTGCGGGCTCTAAAGCCCATCTATAGCGATTTGTCTTTGGGCCCAAAATCCCATGTTTAGGCCCATGGATTTGATAGAGTGGGCTTGGGCACTTGGGCTTCAAATGGATGTTCGTGGCGGCCTCGGTTGACCCACGGGGTCCAATAATATATCAGATCGAAGCTGACTCAGAGGGCTACAGTGCGGGCTCTAAAGCCCATCTAGAACGATTTGTCTTTGGGCCCAAAAACCCATTTTTAGGCCCATGGATTTGATAGAGTGGGCTTGGCACTTGGGCTTCAAATGGACGTTCGTGGTGGCATCGGTTGACCCACGGGGCCCATAATATATCAAATATAAGTTGACTCAGACGGCTATAGTGCGGGCTATAAAGCCCATCTATAACGATTTGTCTTTGGTCCTAAAAACCCATGTGTAGGCCCATGGATTTGATAGAGTGGGCTTGCGCACTTGGACTTCAAATGGACGTTCGTGGCGCCTTCGGTTGACCCACGGGGCCCATAATATATCAGATCGAAGCTGACTCAGAGGGCTACAGTGCGGGCTCTAAAGCCCATCTAGAGCGATTTGTCTTTGGGCCCAAATACCCATGTTTAGGCCCATGGATTTGATAGAGTGGGCTTGGGCACTTGGGCTTTCAAATGGACGTTCGTGGTGGCATCGGTTGACCCACGGGGCCCATAATATATCAAATATAAAGCTGACTCAGACGGCTATAGTGCGGGCTATAAAGCCCATCTATAACGATTTGTCTTTGGGCCTAAAAACCCATGTGTAGGCCCATGGATTTGATAGAGTGGGCTTGCGCACTTGGGCTTCAAATGGACGTTCGTGGCGCCTTCGGTTGACCCACGGGGCCCATAATATATCAAATCGAAGCTGACTCAGAGGGCTATAACGGGCCGCTACAAACTGGAGTTTTGTAGCGGGCCGTCCTCGGGCCCAAATTCCTTTGTTTTGGGGCCCGAAAACACTATTTTGGCCCATGGATTTGATTGTGGGCTTGCGCACTTGGGCTTCAAATGGACGTTCGTAGCGGCATCGGCTGACCCACGAGGCCCATAATATATCAGATTGAAGCTGACTCAGAGGGCTACAGTACGGCTCTAAAGCCCATCTATAGCGATTTGTCTTTGGGGCCAAAAACCCATGTTAGGCCATGGATTTGATAGAGTGGGCTTGGGCACTTGGGCTTCAAATGGACGTTCGTGGTGGCATCGGTTGACCCACGGGCCCATAATATATCAAATATAAGCTGACTCAGACGGCTATAGTGCGAGCTATAAAGCCCCATCTATAACGATTTGTCTTTGGGCCTAAAAACCCATGTGTAGGCCTATGGATTTGATAGAGTGGGCTTGCGCACTTGGGCTTCAAATGGACGTTCGTGGCGGCATCGGTTGACCCACGGGGCCCATAATATATCAGATCGAAGCTGACTCAGAGGGGCTACAGTGCGGGCTCTAAAGCCCATCTATAGCGATTTGTCTTTGGGCCCAAAATCCCATGTTTAGGCCCATGGATTTGATAGAGTGGGCTTGGGCACTTGGGCTTCAAATGGACGTTCGTGGTGGCAACGGTTGACCCACGGGGCCCATAATATATCAAATATAAGCTGACTCAGACGGCTATAGTACGGGCTATAAAGGTCCATCTATAACGATTTGTCTTTAGGCCTAAAAACCTATGTGTAGGCCCATGGATTTGATAGAGTGGGCTTGCGCACTTGGGCTTCAAATGGATGTTCGTGGCGGCATCGGTTGACCCACGGGGCCCATAATATATCAAATCGAAGCTGACTCAGAGGGCTATAACGGGTCGCTACAAACTGCTTCTGTAGCGGGCCGTCCTCGGCCCAAATTCCTTTGTTTTGGGGCCCGAAACCACTATGTCGGCCCATGGATTTGATTGTGGGCTTGCGCACTTGGGCTTCAAATGGACGTTCGTGGCGGCATCGGTTGACCACGGGGCCCATAATATATCAGATCGAAGCTGACTCAGAGGGCTACAGTGTGGGCTCTAAAGCCCATCTATAGCGATTTTTCTTTGGCTCAAATCCCATGTTAGGCCCATGGATTTGATAGAGTGGGCTTGGGCACTTGGGCTTCAAATGGATGTTCGTGGTGGCATCGGTTGACCCACGGGGCCCATAATATATCAGATCGAAGCTGACTCAGAGGGCTATAGTGCGGGCTCTAAATCCCATCTATAGCGATTTGTCTTTGGGCCCAAAAACCCATGTTTAGGCCCATCGGATTTGATAGAGTGGGCTTGGGCACTTGGGCTTCAAATGGACGTTCGTGGTGGCATCGGTTGACCCACGGGGCCCATAATATATCAAATATAAGCTGACTCAGACGGCTATAGTGCGGGCTATAAAGCCCATCTATAACGATTTGTCTTTGCGCCTAAAAACCCATGTGTAGGCCCATGGATTTGATAGAGTGGGCTTGCGCACTTGGGCTTCAAATGGACGTTCGTGGCGGCATCGGTTGACCACGGGGCCCATAATATATCAAATCGAAGCTGACTCAGAGGGCTATAACAGGCCGCTACAAACTGTATCTGTAGCGGGCCGTCCTCGGGCCCAAATTCCTTTGTTTTGGGGCCCGAAAACCACTATTTCGGCCCATGGATTTGATTGTGGGCTTGCGCACTTGGGCTTCAAATGGACGATCGTGGCGGCATCGGTTGACCCACGGGGCCCATAATATATCAGATCGAAGCTGACTCAGAGCGCTACAGTACAGGCTCTAAAGCCCATCTATAGCGATTTGTCTTTGGGACCAAAAACCCATGTTTAGGCCCATGGATTTGATAGAGTGGGCTTGGGCACTTGGCTTCAAATGGATGTTCGTGGCGGCATCGGTTGAACCCACGGGGCCCATAATATATCAGATCGAAGCTGACTCAGAGGGCTACAGTGCGGGCTCTAAAGCCCATCTGTAGCGATTTGTCTTTGGGCCCGAAAACCCATGTTTAGGCCCATGGATTTGATAGAGTGGGCTTGGGCACTTGGGCTTCAAATGGACGTTCGTTGGTGGCATCGGTTTGACCCACGGGGCCCATAATATATCAAATATAAGCTGACTCAGATGGCTATAGTGCGGGCTATAAAGCCCATCTATAACGATTTGTCTTTGGGCCTAAAAACCCATGTGTAGGCCTATGGATTTGATAGAGTGGGCTTGCGCACTTGGGCTTCAAATGGATGTTCGTGGCGGCATCGGTTTGACCCACGGGGCCCATAACATATCAGATCGAAGCTGACTCAGAGGGCTACAGTGCGGGCTCTAAAGCCCATCTATAGCGATTTGTCTTTGGCCCCAAAATCCATGTTTAGGCCCATGGATTTGATAGAGTGGGCTTGGGCAATTGGGCTTCAATTGGATGTTCGTGGCGGGATCGGTTGACCCACTGGGCCCATTATATATCAGATCGAAGCTGACTCAGAGGGCTACAGTGCGGGCTCTAAAGCCCATCTATAGCGATTTGTCTTTGGGCCCAAAAAACCCATGTTTAGGCCCATGGATTTGATAGAGTGGGCTTGGGCACTTGGGCTTCAAATGGACGTTCTTGGTGGCAACGGTTGACCCACGGGGCCCATAATATATCAAATATAAGCTGACTCAGACGACTATAGTGTGGGCTATAAAGTCCATCTATAACGATTTGTCTTTGGGCCTAAAAACCCATGTGTAGGCCCATGGATTTGATAGAGTGGCCTTGCGCACTTGGGCTTCAAATGGACGTTCGTGGCGGCATCGGTTGACCCACGGGGCCCATAATATATCAAATCGAAGCTGACTCAGAGGGCTATAACGGGCCGCTACAAACTGGGTCTGTAGCGGGCCGTCCTCGGGCCCAAATTCCTTTGTTTTGGGGCCCGAAAACCACTATGTCGGCCCATGGATTTGATTGTGGGCTTGCGCACTTGGGCTTCAAATGGACGTTCGTGGCGGCATCGGTTGACCCACGGGGCCCATAATATATCAGATCGAAGCTGACTCAGAGGGCTACAGTGCGGGCTCTAAAGCCCATCTATAGCGATTTGTCTTTGGGCCCAAAATCCCATGTTTAGGCCCATGGATTTGATAGAGTGGGCTTGGGCAATTGGGCTTCAAATGGATGTTCGTGGCGGCATCGGTTGACCCACGGGGGCCCATAACATATCAGATCGAAGCTGACTCAGAGGGCTACAGTGCGGGCTCTAAAGCCCATCTAGAGCGATTTGTCTTTTGGGCCCAAAAACCCATGTTTAGGCCCATGGATTTGATAGAGTGGGCTTGGGCACTTGGGCTTTCAAATGGACGTTCGTGGTGGCATCGGTTTGACCCACGGGGCCCATAATATATCAAATATAAGCTGACTCAGATGGTTATAGTACGGGCTATAAAGCCCATCTATAACGATTTGTCTTTGGGCCTAAAAACCCATGTGTAGGCCCATTGATTTGATAGAGTGGGCTTGCGCACTTGGGCTTCAAATGGACGTTCGTGGCGCCTTCGGTTGACCCACGGGGCGCATAATATATCAAATCGAAGCTGACTCAGAGGGCTATAACGGGCCGCTAGAAACTGTGTCTGTAGCGGGCCGTCCTCGGGCCCAAATTCCTTTGTTTTGGGGCCCGAAAACCACTATTTCGGCCCATGGATTTGATTGTGGGCTTGCGCACTTGGGCTTCAAATGGACGTTCGTGGCGGCATCGGTTGAACCACGGGGCCCATAATATATCAGATCGAAGCTGACTCAGAGGGCTACAGTGTGGACTCTAAAGCCCATCTATAGCGATTTTTCTTTGGGCCCAAAAACCCATGTTTAGGCCCATGGATTTGATAGAGTGGGCTTGGGCACTTGGGCTTCAAATGGATGTTCGTGGCGGCATCGGTTGACCCACGGGGCCCATAATATATCAGATCGAAGCTGACTCAGAGGGCTACAGTGTGGGCTCTAATGCCCATCTATAGCGATTTGTCTTTGGGCCCAAAAACCCATGTTTAGGCCCATGGATTTGATAGAGTGGGCTTGGGCACTTGGGCATCAAATGGACGTTCGTGGTGGCAACGGTTGACCCACGGGGCCCATAATATATCAAATATAAGCTGACTCAGACGGCTATAGTGTGGGCTATAAAGTCCATCTATAACGATTTGTCTTTGGGCCTAAAAACCCATGTGTAGGCCCATGGATTTGATAGAGTGGGCTTGCGCACTTGGGCTTCAAATGGACGTTCGTGGCGGCATCGGTTGACCCACGGGGCCCATAATATATCAAATCAAAGCTGACTCAGAGGGTTATAACGGGTCGCTACAAACTGCTTCTGTAGCGGGCCGTCCTCGGGCCCAAATTCCTTTGTTTTGGGGCCCGAAAACCACTATGTCGGCGCATGGATTTGATTGTGGGCTTGCGCACTTGGGCTTCAAATGGACGTTCGTGGCGGCATCGGTTGACCCACGGGGCCCATAATATATCAGATCGAAGCTGACTCAGAGGGCTACAGTGCGGGCTCTAAAGCCCATCTATAGCGATTTGTCTTTGGGCCCAAAATCCCATGTTTAGGCCCATGGATTTGATAGAGTGGGCTTGGGCAATTGGGCTTCAAATGGATGTTCGTGGCGGCATCGGTTGACCCACGGGGCCCATAATATATCAGATCGAAGCTGACTCAGAGGGCTACAGTGCGGGCTCTAATGCCCATCTAGAGCGATTTGTCTTTGGGCCCAAAAACCCATGTTTAGGCCCATGGATTTGGTAGAGTGGGCTTGGGCACTTGGGCTTCAAATGGACGTTCGTGGTGGCATCGGTTGACCCACGGGGCCCATAATATATCAAATATAAGTTGACTCAGACGGCTATAGTGCGGGCTATAAAGCCCATCTATAACGATTTGTCTTTGGGCCTAAAAACCCATGTGTAGGCCCATTGATTTGATAGAGTGGGCTTGCGCACTTGGGCTTCAAATGGACGTTCGTGGCGCCTTCGGTTGACCCACGGGGCGCATAATATATCAGATCGAAGCTGACTCAGAGGGCTATAATGGGTCGCTACAAACTGCTTCTATAGCGGGCCGTCCTCGGGCCCAAATTCCTTTGTTTTGGGGCCCGAAAACCACTATTTCGGCCCATGGATTTGATTGTGGGCTTGCGCACTTGGGCTTCAAATGGACGTTCGTGGCGGCATCGGTTGACCCACGGGGCCCATAATATATCAGATCGAAGCTGACTCAGAGGGCTACAGTACGGGCTCTAAAGCCCATCTATAGCGATTTGTCTTTGGGCCCAAAAACCCATGTTTAGGCCCATGGATTTGATAGAGTGGGCTTGGGCACTTGGGCTTCAAATGGATGTTCGTGGTGGCATCGGTTGACCCACGGGGCCCATAATATATCAGATCGAAGCTGACTCAGAGGGCTACAGTGCGGGCTCTAAAGCCCATCTGTAGCGATTTGTCTTTGGGCCCAAAAACCCATGTTTAGGCCCATGGATTTGATAGAGTGGGCTTGGGCACTTGGGCTTCAAATGGATGTTCGTGGCGGCATCGGTTGACCCACGGGGCCCATAATATATCAGATCGAAGCTGACTCAGAGGGCTACAGTGCGGGCTCTAAAGCCCATCTATAGCGATTTGTCTTTGAGCCCAAAAACCCATGTTTAGGCCCATGGATTTGATAGAGTGGGCTTGGGCACTTGGGCTTCAAATGGACGTTCGTGGTGGCATCGGTTGACCCACGGGGCCCATAATATATCAAATATAAGCTGACTCAGACGGCTATAGTGCGGGCTATAAAGCCCATCTATAACGATTTGTCTTTGGGCCTAAAAACCCATGTGTAGGCCCATGGATTTGATAGAGTGGGCTTGCGCACTTGGGCTTCAAATGGACGTTCGTGGCGGCATCGGTTGACGCACGGGGCCCATAATATATCAAATCGAAGCTGACTCAGAGGGCTATAACGGGCCGCTACAAACTATGTCTGTAGCGGGCCGTCCTCGGTCCGAAATTCCTTTGTTTTGGGGCCCGAAAACCACTATTTCGGCCCATGGATTTGATTGTGGGCTTGCGCACTTGGGCTTCAAATGGACGTTCGTGGCGGCATCGGTTGACCCACGGGGCCCATAATATATCAGATCGAAGCTGACTCAGAGGGCTACGGTATGGGCTCTAAAGCCCATCTATAGCGATTTGTCTTTGGGCCCAAAAACCCATGTTTAGGCCCATGGATTTGATAGAGTGGGCTTGGGCACTTGGGCTTCAAATGGATGTTCGTGGTGGCATCGGTTGACCCACGGGGCCCATAATATATCAGATCGAAGCTGACTCAGAGGGCTACAGTGCGGGCTCTAATGCCCATCTAGAGCGATTTGTCTTTGGGCCCAAAAACCCATGTTTAGGCCCATGGATTTGATAGAGTGGGCTTGGGCACTTGGGCTTCAAATGGACGTTCGTGGTGGCATCGGTTGACCCACGGGGCCCATAATATATCAAATATAAGCTGACTCAGACGGCTATAGTGCGGGCTATAAAGCCCATCTATAACGATTTGTCTTTGGGCCTAAAAACCCATGTGTAGGCCCATGGATTTGATAGAGTGGGCTTGCGCACTTGGGCTTCAAATGGACGTTCGTGGCGCCTTCGGTTGACCCACGGGGCCCATAATATATCAAATCGAAGCTGACTCAGAGGGCTATAACGGGCCGCTACAAACTGTGTCTGTAGCGGGCCGTACTCGGGCCCAAATTCCTTTGTTTTGGGGCCCGAAAACCACTATTTCGGCCCATGGATTTGATTGTGGGCTTGTGCACTTGGGCTTCAAATGGACGTTCGTGGCGGCATGGGTTGAACCACGGGGACCATAATATATCAGATCGAAGCTGACTCAGAGGGCTACAGTGCGGGCTCTAAAGCCCATCTATAGCGATTTGTCTTTGGGCCCAAAATCCCATGTTTGGGCCCATGGATTTGATAGAGTGGGCTTGGGCACTTGGGCTTCAAATGGATGTTCGTGGCGGCATCGGTTGACCCACGGGGCCCATAATATATCAGATCAAAGCTGACTCAGAGGGCTACAGTGCGGGCTCTAAAGCCCATCTATAGCGATTTGTCTTTGGGCCCAAAAACCCATGTTTAGGCCCATGGATTTGATAGAGTGGGCTTGGGCACTTGGGCTTCAAATGGACGTTCGTGGTGGCAACGGTTGACCCACGGGGCCCATAATATATCAAATATAAGCTGACTCAGACGGCTATAGTGCGGGCTATAAAGTCCATTTATAACGATTTGTCTTTGGGCCTAAAAACCTATGTGTAGGCCCATGGATTTGATAGAGTGGGCTTGCGCACTTGGGCTTCAAATGGACGTTCGTGGCGCCTTCGGTTGACCCACGGGGCCCATAATATATCAAATCGAAGCTGACTCAGAGGGCTATAATGGGCCACTACAAACTATGTCTGTAGCGGGCCGTCCTCGGGCCCAAATTCCTTTGTTTTGGGGCCCGAAAACCACTATTTCGGCCCATGGATTTGATTGTGGGCTTGCGCACTTGGGCTTCAAATGGACGTTCGTGGCGGCATCGGTTGAACCACGGGGCCCATAATATATCAGATCGAAGCTGACTCAGAGGGCTACAGTGCGGGCTCTAAAGCCCATCTATAGCGATTTGTCTTTGGGCCCAAAATCCCATGTTTAGGCCCATGGATTTGATAGAGTGGGCTTGGGCACTTGGGCTTCAAATGGATGTTCGTGGCGGCATCGGTTGACCCACGGGGCCCAAAATATATCAGATCGAAGCTGACTCAGAGGGCTACAGTACGGGCTCTAAAGCCCATCTATAGCGATTTCTCTTTGGGCCCAAAAACCCATGTTTAGGCCCATGGATTTGATAGAGTGGGCTTGGGCACTTGGGCTTCAAATGGACGTTCGTGGTGGCAACGGTTGACCCACGGGGCCCATAATATATCAAATATAAGCTGCCTCAGACGGCTATAGTGCGGGCTATAAAGTCCATCTATAACGATTTGTCTTTGGGCCTAAAAACCCATGTGTAGGCCCATGGATTTGATAGAGTGGGCTTGCGCACTTGGGCTTCAAATGGACGTTCATGGCGGCATCGGTTGACCCACGGGGCCCATAATATATCAAATCGAAGCTGACTCAGAGGGCTATAACGGGCTGCTACAAACTGGGTCTGTAGCGGGCCGTCCTCGGGCCCAAATTCCTTTGTTTTGGGGCCCGAAAACCACTATGTCGGCCCATGGATTTGATTGTGGGCTTGCGCACTTGGGCTTCAAATGGACGTTCGTGGCGGCATCAGTTGACCCACGGGGCCCATAATATATCAGATCGAAGCTGACTCAGAGGGCTACAGTGCGGGCTCTAAAGCCCATCTATAGCGATTTGTCTTTGGGCCCAAAATCCCATGTTTAGGCCCATGGATTTGATAGAGTGGGCTTGGGCAATTGGGCTTCAAATGGATGTTCGTGGCGGCATCGGTTGACCCACGGGGCCCATAATATATCAGATCGAAGCTGACTCAGAGGGCTACAGTGCGGGCTCTAATGCCCATCTAGAGCGATTTGTCTTTGGGCCCAAAAACCCATGTTTAGGCCCATGGATTTGATAGAGTGGGCTTGGGCACTTGGGCTTCAAATGGACGTTCGTGGTGGCATCGGTTGACCCACGGGGCCCATAATATATCAAATATAAGCTGACTCAGACGGCTATAGTGCGGGCTATAAAGCCCATCTATAACGATTTGTCTTTGGGCCTAAAAACCCATGTGTAGGCCCATGGATTTGATAGAGTGGGCTTGCGCACTTGGGCTTCAAATGGACGTTCGTGGCGCCTTCAGTTGACCCACGGGGCCCATAATATATCAAATCGAAGCAGACTCAGAGGGCTATAACGGGCCGCTACAAACTGTGTCTGTAGCGGGCCGTCCTCGGGCCCAAAATTCCTTTGTTTTGGGGCTCGAAAACCATTATTTCGGCCTATGGATTTGATTGTGGGCTTGCGCACTTGGGCTTCAAATGGACGTTCGTGGCGGCATCGGTTTGAACCACGGGGCCCATAATATATCAGATCGAAGCTGACTCAGAGGGCTACAGTGCGGGCTCTAAAGCCCATCTATAGCGATTTGTCTTTGGGCCCAAAATCCCATGTTTAGGCCCATGGATTTGATAGAGTGGGCTTGGGCAATTGGGCTTCAAATGGACGTTCGTGGTGGCAACGGTTGACCCACAGGGCCCATAATATATCAAATATAAGCTGACTCAGACGGCTATAGTGCGGCCTATAAAGTCCATCTATAACGATTTGTCTTTGGGCCTAAAAACCCATGTGTAGGCCTATGGATTTGATAGAGTGGGCTTGCGCACTTGGGCTTCAAATGGACGTTCGTGGCGGCATCGGTTGACCCACGGGGCCCATAATATATCAAATCGAAGCTGACTCAGAGGGCTATAACGGGCCGCTACAAACTGGGTCTGTAGCGGGCCGTCCTCGGGCCCAAATTCCTTTGTTTTAGGGCTCGAAAACCACTATATCGGCCCATGGATTTGATTGTGGGCTTGCGCACTTGGGCTTCAAATGGACGTTCGTGGCGGCATCGATTGACCCACGGGGCCCATAATATATCAGATCGAAGCTGACTCAGAGGGCTATAGGGCGGGCTCTAAAGCCCATCTATAGCGATTTGTCTTTGGGCCCAAAATCCCATGTTTAGGCCCATGGATTTGATAGAGTGGGCTTGGGCAATTGGGCTTCAAATGGATGTTCGTGGCGGCATCGGTTGACCCACGGGGCCCATAATATATCAGATCGAAGCTGACTCAGAGGGCTACAGTGCGGGCTCTAAAGCTTATCTAGAGCGATTTGTCTTTGGGCCCAAAAACCCATGTTTAGGCCCATGGATTTGATAGAGTGGGCTTGGGCACTTGGGCTTCAAATGGACGTTCGTGGTGGCATCGGTTGACCCACGGGGCCCATAATATATCAAATATAAGCTGACTCAGACGGCTATAGTGCGGGCTATAAAGCCCATCTATAACGATTTGTCTTTGGGCCTAAAAACCCATGTGTAGGCCTATGGATTTGATAGAGTGGGCTTGCGCACTTGGGCTTCAAATGGACGTTCGTGGCGGCATCGGTTGAACCACGGGGCCCATAATATATCAGATCGAAGCTGACTCAGAGGGCTACAGTGCGGGCTCTAAAGCCCATCTATAGCGATTTGTCTTTGGGCCCAAAATCCCATGTTTAGGCCCATGGATTTGATAGAGTGGGCTTGGGCAATTGGGCTTCAAATGGATGTTCGTGGCGGCATCGGTTTAACCACGGGGCCCATAATATATCAGATCGAAGCTGACTCAGAGGGCTACAGTGCGGCTCTAAAGCCCATCTATAGCGATTTGTCTTTGGGCCCAAAATCCCATGTTTAGGCCCATGGATTTGATAGAGTGGGCTTGGGCACTTGGGCTTCAAATGGATGTTCGTGGCGGCATCGGTTGACCCACGGGGGCCCATAATATATCAGATCGAAGCTGACTTAGAGGGCTACAGTGCGGGCTCTAAAGCCCATCTATAGCGATTTGTCTTTGGGCCCAAAAACCCATGTTTAGGCCCATGGATTTGATAGAGTGGGCTTGGGCACTTGGGCTTCAAATGGACATTCGTGGTGGCAACGGTTGACCCACGGGGCCCATAATATATCAAATATAAGCTGACTCAGACGGCTATAGTGTGGGCTATAAAGTCCATCTATAACGATTTGTCTTTGGGCCTAAAAACCCATGTGTAGGCCCATGGATTTGATAGAGTGGGCTTGCGCACTTGGGCTTCGAATGGACGTTCGTGGCTTCATCGGTTGACCCACGGGGCCCATAATATATCAAATCGAAGCTGACTCAGAGGGCTATAATGGGCCGCTACAAACTGGGTCTGTAGCGGGCCGTCCTCGGGCCCAAATTCCTTTGTTTTGGGGCCCGAAAACCACTATGTCGGCCCATGGATTTGATTGTGGGCTTGCGCACTTGGGCTTCAAATGGACGTTCGTGGCAGCATCGGTTAACCCACGGGGCCCATAATATATCAGATCGAAGCTGACTCAGAGGGCTACAGTGCGGGCTCTAAAGCCCATCTATAGCGATTTGTCTTTGGGCCCAAAATCCCATGTTTAGGCCCATGGATTTGATAGAGTGGGCTTGGGCAATTGGGCTTCAAATGGATGTTCGTGGCGGCATCGGTTGACCCACGGGGCCCATAATATATCAAATATAAGCTGACTCAGACGGCTATAGTGCGAGCTATAAAGCCCATCTATAACGATTTGTCTTTGGGCCTAAAAACCCATGTGTAGGCCCATGGATTTGATAGAGTGGGCTTGCGCACTTGGGCTTCAAATGGACGTTCGTGGCGCCTTCGGTTGACCCACGGGACCCATAATATATCAAATCGAAGCTGACTCAGAGGGCTATAACAGGTCGCTACAAACTGTGTCTGTAGCGGGCCCTCGTCGGGCCCAAATTCCTTTGTTTTGGGGCCCGAAAACCACTATTTCGGCCTATGGATTTGATTGTGGGCTTGCGCACTTGGGCTTCAAATGGACGTTCATGGCGGCATCGGTTGAACCACGGGGCCCATAATATATCAGATCGAATCTGACTCAGAGGGCTACTGTGCGGGCTCTAAAGCCCATCTATAGCGATTTGTCTTTGGGCCCAAAATCCCATGTTTAGGCCCATGGATTTGATAGAGTGGGCTTGGGCACTTGGGCTTCAAATGGATGTTCGTGGCGGCATCGGTTGACCCACGGGGCCCATAATATATCAGATCGAAGCTGACTCAGAGGGCTACTGTGCGGGCTCTAAAGCCCATCTATAGCGATTTGTCTTTGGTCCCAAAAACCCATGTTTAGGCCCATGGATTTGATAGAGTGGGCTTGGGCACTTGGGCTTCAAATGGACGTTCGTGGTGGCAACGGTTGACCCACGGGGCCCATAGTATATCAAATATAAGCTGACTCAGACGGCTATAGTGCGGCCTATAAAGTCCATCTATAACGATTTGTCTTTGGGCCTAAAAACCCATGTGTAGGCCCATGGATTTGATAGAGTGGCCTTGCGCACTTGGGCTTCAAATGGACGTTCGTGGCGGCATCGGTTGACCCACGGGGCCCATAATATATCAAATCGAAGCTGACTCAGAGGGCTATAACGGGCCGCTAGAAACTGGGTCTGTAGCGGGCCGTCCTCGGGCCCAAATTCCTTTGTTTTGGGGCCCGAAAACCACCATGTTGGCCCATGGATTTGATTGTGGGCTTGCGCACTTGGGCTTCAAATGGACGTTCGTGGCGGCATCGGTTGAACCACGGGGCCCATAATATATCAGATCGAAGCTGACTCAGAGGGGTACAGTGCGGGCTCTAAAGCCCATCTATAGCGATTTGTCTTTGGGCCCAAAATCCCATGTTTAGGCCCATGGATTCGATAGAGTGGGCTTGGGCATTTGGGCTTCAAATGGATGTTCGTGGCGGCATCGGTTGACCCACGGGGCCCATAATATATCAGATCGAAGCTGACTCAGAGGGCTACAGTACGGGCTCTAAAGCCCATCTATAGCGATTTGTCTTTGGGCCCAAAAACCCATGTTTAGGCCCATGGATTTGATAGAGTGGGCTTGGGCACTTGGGCTTCAAATGGACGTTCGTGGTGGCAACGGTTGACCCACGGGGCCCATAATATATCAAATATAAGCTGACTCAGACGGCTATAGTACGGCCTATAAAGTCCATCTATAACGATTTGTCTTTGGGCCTAAAAACCCATGTGTAGGCCCATGGATTTGATAGAGTGGCCTTGCGCACTTGGGCTTCAAATGGACGTTCGTGGCGGCATCGGTTGACCCACGGTGCCCATAATATATCAAATCGAAGCTGACTCAGAGGGCTATAACGGGCCGCTACAAACTGGGTCTGTAGCGGGCCGTCCTCGGGCCCAAATTCCTTTGTTTTGGGGCCCGAAAACCACTATGTCGGCCCATGGATTTGATTGTGGGCTTGCGCACTTGGGCTTCAAATGGACGTTCGTGGCGGCATCGGTTGACCCACGGGGCCCATAATATATCAGATCGAAGCTGACTCAGAGGGCTACAGTGCGGACTCTAAAGCCCATCTATAGCGATTTGTCTTTGGGCCCAAAATCCCATGTTTAGGCCCATGGATTTGATAGAGTGGGCTTGGGCAATTGGGCTTCAAATGGATGTTCGTGGCGGCATCGGTTGACCCACGGGGCCAATAATATATCAGATCAAAGCTGATTCAGAGGGCTACAGTGCGAGCTCTAAAGCCCATCTAGAGCGATTTGTCTTTGGGCCCAAAAACCCATGTTTAGGCCCATGGATTTGATAGAGTGGGCTTGGGCACTTGGGCTTCAAATGGACGTTCGTGGTGGCATCGGTTGACCCACGGGGCCCATAATATATCAAATATAAGCTGACTCAGACGGCTATAGTGCGGGCTATAAAGCCCATCTATAATGATTTGTCTTTGGGCCTAAAAACCCATGTGTAGGCCCATGGATTTGATAGAGTGGGCTTGCGCACTTGGGCTTCAAATGGACGTTCGTGGTGCCTTCGGTTGACCCACGGGGCCCATAATATATCAAATCGAAGCTGACTCAGAGGGCTATAACGGGCCGCTACAAACTGTGTTTGTAGCGGGCCGTCCCCGGGCCCAAATTCCTTTGTTTTGGGGCCCGAAAACCACTATTTCGGCCCATGGATTTGATTGTGGGCTTGCGCACTTGGACTTCAAATGGACGTTCGTGGCGGCATCGGTTGAACCACGGGGCCCATAATATATCAGATCGAAGCTGACTCAGAGGGCTACAGTACGGGCTCTAAAGCCCATCTATAGCGATTTGTCTTTGGGCCCAAAATCCCATGTTTAGGCCCATGGATTTGATAGAGTGGGCTTGGGCACTTGGGCTTCAAATGGATGTTCGTGGCGGCATCGGTTGACCCACGGGGCCCATAATATATCAGGTCGAAGCTGACTCAGAGGGCTACAGTGCGGGCTCTAAAGCCCATCTATAGCGATTTGTCTTTGGGCCCAAAAACCCATGTTTAGACCCATGGATTTGATAGAGTGGGCTTGGGCACTTGGGCTTCAAATGAACGTTCGTGGTGGCAACGGTTGACCCACGGGGCCCATAATATATCAAATATAAGCTGACTCAGACGGCTATACTGCGGCCTATAAAGTCCATCTATAACGATTTGTCTTTGGGCCTAAAAACCCATGTGTAGGCCTATGGATTTGATAGAGTGGGCTTGCGCACTTGGGCTTCAAATTGACGTTCGTGGCGGCATCGGTTGACCCACGGGGGCCCATAATATATCAAATCGAAGCTGACTCAGAGGGGCTATAACGGACCGCTACAAACTGGGTTTGTAGCGGGCCGTCCTCGGGCCCAAATTCCTTGTTTTTGGGGCCCGAAAACCACTATGTCGGCCCATGGATTTGATTGTGGGCTTGCGCACTTGGGCTTCAAATGGACGTTCGTGGCGGGCATCGGTTGACCCACGGGGCCCATAATATATCAGATCGAAGCTGACTCAGAGGGCTACAGTGCAGGCTCTAAAGCCCATCTATAGCGATTTGTCTTTGGGCCAAAATCCCATGTTTAGGCCCATGGATTTGATAGAGTGGGGCTTGGGCAATTGGGCTTCAAATGGATGTTCGTGGCGGCATCGGTTTGACCCACGGTGCCCATAATATTTCAGATCGAAGCTGATTCAGAGGGCTACAGTGCGGGCTCTAAAGCCCATCTAGAGCGATTTGTCTTTGGGCCGAAAAACCCATGTTTAGGCCCATGGATTTGATAGAGTGGGCTTAGGCACTTGGGCTTCAAATGGACCGTTCGTGGTGGCATCGGTTGACCCACGGGGCCCATAATTTATCAAATATAAGCTGACTCAGACGGCTATAGTGCGGGCTATAAAGCCCATCTATAACGATTTGTCTTTGGGCCTAAAAACCCATGTGTAGGCCTATGGATTTGATAGAGTGGGCTTGTGCACTTGGGCTTCAAATGGACGTTCGTGGCGGCATCGGTTGACCCACGGGGCCCATAATATATTAGATCGAAGCTGACTCAGAGGGCTACAGTACGGGCTCTAAAGCCCATCTATAGCGATTTGTCTTTGGGCCCAAAATCCCATGTTTAGGCCCATGGATTTGATAGAGTGGGCTTGGGCAATTGGGCTTCAAATGGATGTTCGTGGCGGCATCGGTTGAACCACGGGGCCCATAATATATCAGATCGAAGCTGACTCAGAGGGCTACAGTGCGGGCTCTAAAGCCCATCTATAGCGATTTGTCTTTGGGCCCAAAATCCCATGTTTAGGCCCATGGATTTGATAGAGTGGGCTTGGGCACTTGAGCTTCAAATGGATGTTCGTGGCGGCATCGGTTGACCCACGGGGCCCATAATATATCAGATCGAAGCTGACTCAGAGGGCTACAGTGCGGGCTCTAAAGCCCATCTATAGCGATTTGTCTTTGGGCCCAAAAACCCATGTTTAGGCCCATGGATTTGATAGAGTGGGCTTGGGCACTTGGGCTTCAAATGGACGTTCGTAGGTGGCAACGGTTGACCCACGGGGCCCATAATATATCAAATATAAGCTGACTCAGACGGCTATAGTGCGGCCTATAAAGTCCATCTATAACGATTTGTCTTTGGGCCTAAAAACCCATGTGTAGGCCCATGGATTTGATAGAGTGGCCTTGCGCACTTGGGCTTCAAATGGACGTTCGTGGCGGCATCGGTTGACCCACGGGGGCCCATAATATATCAAATCGAAGCTGACTCAGAGGGCTATAACGGGCTGCTACAAACTGGGTCTGTAGCGGGCCGTCCTCGGGCCCAAATTCCTTTGTTTTGGGGCCCGAAAACCACTATGTCGGCCCATGGATTTGATTGTGGGCTTGCGCACTTGGGCTTCAAATGGACGTTCGTGGCGGCATCGGTTGAACCACGGGGCCCATAATATATCAGATCGAAGCTGACTCAGAGGGGTACAGTGCGGGCTCTAAAGCCCATCTATAGCGATTTGTCTTTGGGCCCAAAATCCCATGTTTAGGCCCATGGATTTGATAGAGTGGGCTTGGGCATTTGGGCTTCAAATGGATGTTCGTGGCGGCATCGGTTGACCCACGGGGCCCATAATATATCAGATCGAAGCTGACTCAGAGGGCTACAGTACGGGCTCTAAAGCCCATCTATAGCGATTTGTCTTTGGGCCCAAAAACCCATGTTTAGGCCCATGGATTTGATAGAGTGGGCTTGGGCACTTGGGCTTCAAATGGACGTTCGTGGTGGCAACGGTTGACCCACGGGGCCCATAATATATCAAATATAAGCTGACTCAGACGGCTATAGTACGGCCTATAAAGTCCATCTATAACGATTTGTCTTTGGGCCTAAAAACCCATGTGTAGGCCCATGGATTTGATAGAGTGGCCTTGCGCACTTGGGCTTCAAATGGACGTTCGTGGCGGCATCGGTTGACCCACGGGGCCCATAATATATCAAATCGAAGCTGACTCAGAGGGCTATAACGGGCCGCTACAAACTGGGTCTGTAGCGGGCCGTCCTCGGGCCCAAATTCCTTTGTTTTGGGGCCCGAAAACCACTATGTCGGCCCATGGATTTGATTGTGGGCTTGCGCACTTGGGCTTCAAATGGACGTTCGTGGCGGCATCGGTTGACCCACGGGGCCCATAATATATCAGATCGAAGCTGACTCAGAGGGCTACAGTGCGGACTCTAAAGCCCATCTATAGCGATTTGTCTTTGGGCCCAAAATCCCATGTTTAGGCCCATGGATTTGATAGAGTGGGCTTGGGCAATTGGGCTTCAAATGGATGTTCGTGGCGGCATCGGTTGACCCACGGGGCCAATAATATATCAGATCGAAGCTGATTCAGAGGGCTACAGTGCGAGCTCTAAAGCCCATCTAGAGCGATTTGTCTTTGGGCCCAAAAACCCATGTTTAGGCCCATGGATTTGATAGAGTGGGCTTGGGCACTTGGGCTTCAAATGGACGTTCGTGGTGGCATCGGTTGACCCACGGGGCCCATAATATATCAAATATAAGCTGACTCAGACGGCTATAGTGCGGGCTATAAAGCCCATCTATAACGATTTGTCTTTGGGCCTAAAAACCCATGTGTAGGCCTATGGATTTGATAGAGTGGGCTTGCGCACTTGGGCTTCAAATGGACATTCGTGGCGGCATCGGTTGACCCACGGGGCCCATAATATATCAGATCGAAGCTGGCTCAGAGGGCTACAGTACGGGCTCTAAAGCCCATCTATAGCGATTTGTCTTTGGGCCCAAAAACCCATGTTTAGGCCCATGGATTTGATAGAGTGGGCTTGGGCACTTTGGCTTCAAATGGATGTTCGTGGCAGCATCGGTTGACCCACAGGGGCCCATAATATATCAGATCGAAGCTGACTCGGAGGGCTACAGTGCGGGCTCTAAAGCCCATCTGTAGCGATTTGTCTTTGGGCCCAAAAACCCATGTTTAGGCCCATGGATTTGATAGAGTGGGCTTGGGCACTTGGGCTTCAAATGGACGTTCGTGGTGGCATCGGTTGACCCACGGGGCCCATAATATATCAAATATAAGCTGACTCAGACGGCTATAGTGCGGGCTATAAAGCCCATCTATAACGATTTGTCTTTGGGCCTAAAAACCCATGTGTAGGCCTATGGATTTGATAGAGTGGGCTTGCGCACTTGGGCTTCTAATGGACGTTCGTGGTGGAATCGGTTGACCCACGGGGCCCATAATATATCAGATCGAAGCTGACTCAGAGGGCTACAGTGTGGGCTCTAAAGCCCATCTATAGCGATTTGTCTTTGCGCCCAAAATCCCATGTTTGGGCCCATGGATTTGATAGAGTGGGCTTGGGCAATTGGGCTTCAAATGGATGTTCGTGGCGGCATCGGTTGACCCACGGGGCCCATAATATATCAGATCGAAGCTGACTCAGAGGGCTATAGTGCAGGCTCTAAAGCCCATCTAGAGCGATTTGTCTTTGGGCCCAAAAACCCATGTTTAGGCCCATGGATTTGATAGAGTGGGCTTGGGCACTTGGGCTTCAAATGGACGTTCATGGTGGCATCGGTTGACCCACGGGGCCCATAATATATCAAATATAAGCTGACTCAGACGGCTATAGTGCGGGCTATAAAGCCCATCTATAACGATTTGTCTTTGGGCCAAAAAACCCATGTGTAGGCCCATGGATTTGATAGAGTGGGCTTGCGCACTTGGGCTTCAAATGGACGTTCGTGGCGCCTTCGGTTGACCCACGGGGCCCATAATATATCAAATCGAAGCTGACTCAGAGGGCTATAACGGTCCGCTACAAACTGTGTCTGTAACGGGCCGTCCTCGGGCCCAAATTCCTTTGTTTTGGGGCCCGAAAACCACTATTTCGGCCCATGGATTTGATTATGGGCTTGCGCACTTGGGCTTCAAATGGACGTTCGTGGCGGCATCGGTTGAACCACGGGACCCATAATATATCAGATCGAAGCTGACTCAGAGGGATATAGTACGGGCTCTAAAGCCCATCTATAGCGATTTGTCTTTGGGCCCAAAATCCCATGTTTAGGCCCATGGATTTGATAGAGTGGGCTTGGGCACTTGGGCTTCAAATGGATGTTCGTGGCGGCATCGGTTGACCCACGGGGCCCATAATATATCAGATCGAAGCTGACTCAGAGGGCTACAGTGCGGGCTCTAAAGCCCATCTATAGCGATTTGTCTTTGGGCCCAAAAACCCATGTTTAGGCCCATGGATTTGATAGAGTGGGCTTGGGCACTTGGGCTTCAAATGGACGTTCGTGGTGGCAACGGTTGACCCACGGGGCCCATAAGATATCAAATATAAGCTGACTCAGACGGCTATAGTGCGGGCTATAAAGTCCATCTATAACGATTTGTCTTTGGGCCTAAAAACCCATGTGTAGGCCCATGGATTTGATAGAGTGGCCTTGCGCACTAGGGCTTCAAATGGACGTTCGTGGCGACATCGGTTGACCCACGGGGCCCATAATATATCAAATCGAAGCTGACTCAGAGGGCTATAACGGGCCGCTACAAACTGGGTCTGTAGCGGGCCGTCCTCGGGCCCAAATTCCTTTGTTTTGGGGCCCGAAAACCACTATGTCGGCCCATGGATTTGATTGTGGCCTTGCGCACTTGGGCTTCAAATGGACGTTCGTGGCGGCAGTGGTTGACCCACGGGGCCCATAATATATCAGATCGAAGCTGACTCAGAGGGCTACAGTACGGGCTCTAAAGCCCATCTATAGCGATTTGTCTTTGGGCCCAAAATCCCATGTTTAGGCCCATGTATTTGATAGAGTGGGCTTGGGCAATTGGGCTTCAAATGGATGTTCGTGGCGGCATCGGTTGACCCACGGGGCCCATAATATATCAGATCGAAGCTGACTCAGAGGGCTACAGTGCGGGCTCTAAAGCCCATCTATAGCGATTTGTCTTGGGCCCAAAAACCCATGTTTAGGCCCATGGATTTGATAGAGTGGGCTTGGGCACTTGGGGCTTCAAATGGACGTTCGTGGTGGCAACGGTTGACCCACGGGGGCCCATAATATATCAAATATAAGCTGACTCAGACGCGTATAGTACGGCCTATAAAGTCCATCTATAACGATTTGTCTTTGGGCCTAAAAACCCATGTGTAGGCCCATGGATTTGATAGAGTGGCCTTGCGCACTTGGGCTTCAAATGGACGTTCGTGGCGGCATCGGTTGACCCACGGGGCCCATAATATATCAAATCGAAGCTGACTCAGAGGGCTATAACGGGCCGCTACAAACTGGGTCTGTAGCGGGCCGTCCTCGGGCCCAAATTCCTTTGTTTTGGGGCCCGAAAACCACTATGTCGGCCCATGGATTTGATTGTGGGCTGGCGCACTTGGGCTTCAAATGGACGTTCGTGGCGGCATCGGTTGACCCACGGGGCCCATAATATATCAGATCGAAGCTGACTCAGAGGGCTACAGTGCGGACTCTAAAGCCCATCTATAGCGATTTGTCTTTGGGCCCAAAATCCCATGTTTAGGCCCATGGATTTGATAGAGTGGGCTTGGGCAATTGGGCTTCAAATGGATGTTCGTGGCGGCATCGGTTGACCCACGGGGCCAATAATATATCAGATCGAAGCTGATTCAGAGGGCTACAGTGCGAGCTCTAAAGCCCATCTAGAGCGATTTGTCTTTGGGCCCAAAAACCCATGTTTAGGCCCATGGATTGATAGAGTGGGCTTGGGCACTTGGGCTTCAAATGGACGTTCGTGGTGGCATCGGTTGACCCACGGGGCCCATAATATATCAAATATAAGCTGACTCAGACGGCTATAGTGCGGGCTATAAAGCCCATCTATAACGATTTGTCTTTGGGCCTAAAAACCCATGTGTAGGCCTATGGATTTGATAGAGTGGGCTTGCGCACTTGGGCTTCAAATGGACGTTCGTGGCGGCATCGGTTGACCCACGGGGCCCATAATATATCAGATCGAAGCTGGCTCAGAGGGCTACAGTACGGGCTCTAAAGCCCATCTATAGCGATTTGTCTTTGGGCCCAAAAACCCATGTTTAGGCCCATGGATTTGATAGAGTGGGCTTGGCACTTTGGCTTCAAATGGATGTTCGTGGCTAGCATCGGTTGACCCACGGGGGCCCATAATATATCATATCGAAGCTGACTCGGAGGGCTACAGTGCGGGCTCTAAAGCCCATCTGTAGCGATTTGTCTTTGGGCCCAAAAACCCATGTTTAGGCCCATGGATTTGATAGAGTGGGCTTGGGCACTTGGGCTTCAAATGGACGTTCGTGTGGCATCGGTTGACCCACGGGGCCCATAATATATCAAATATAAGCTGACTCAGACGGCTATAGTGCGGGCTATAAAGCCATCTATAACGATTTGTCTTTGGGCCTAAAAACCCATGTGTAGGCCTATGGATTTGATAGAGTGGGCTTGCGCACTTGGGCTTCTAATGGACGTTCGTGGTGGAATCGGTTGACCCACGGGGCCCATAATATATCAGATCAAAGCTGACTCAGAGGGGCTACAGTGTGGGCTCTAAAGCCCATCTATAGCGATTTGTCTTTGCGCCCAAAATCCCATGTTTTGGGCCCATGGATTTGATAGAGTGGGCTTGGGCAATTGGGCTTCAAATGGATGTTTGTGGCGGCATCGGTTGACCCACGGGGCCCATAAATATATCAGATCGAAGCTGACTCAGAGGGCTATAGTGCAGGCTCTAAAGCCCATCTAGAGCGATTTGTCTTTGGGCCCCAAAAACCCATGTTTAGGCCCATGGATTTGATAGAGTGGGCTTGGGCACTTGGGCTTCAAATGGACGTTCATGGTGGCATCGGTTGACCCACGGGGGCCCATAATATATCAAATATAAGCTGACTCAGACGGCTATAGTGCGGGCTATAAAGCCCATCTATAACGATTTGTCTTTGGGCCAAAAAACCCATGTGTAGGCCCATGGATTTGATAGAGTGGGCTTGCGCACTTGGGCTTCAAATGGACGTTCGTGGCGCCTTCGGTTGACCCACGGGGCCCATAATATATCAAATCGAAGCTGACTCAGAGGGCTATAACGGTCCGCTACAAACTGTGTCTGTAACGGGCCGTCCTCGGGCCCAAATTCCTTTGTTTTGGGGCCCGAAAACCACTATTTCGGCCCATGGATTTGATTATGGGCTTGCGCACTTGGGCTTCAAATGGACGTTCGTGGCGGCATCGGTTGAACCACGGGACCCATAATATATCAGATCGAAGCTGACTCAGAGGGATATAGTACGGGCTCTAAAGCCCATCTATAGCGATTTGTCTTTGGGCCCAAAATCCCATGTTTAGGCCCATGGATTTGATAGAGTGGGCTTGGGCACTTGGGCTTCAAATGGATGTTCGTGGCGGCATCGGTTGACCCACGGGGCCCATAATATATCAGATCGAAGCTGACTCAGAGGGCTACAGTGCGGGCTCTAAAGCCCATCTATAGCGATTTGTCTTTGGGCCCAAAAACCCATGTTTAGGCCCATGGATTTGATAGAGTGGGCTTGGGCACTTGGGCTTCAAATGGACGTTCGTGGTGGCAACGGTTGACCCACGGGGCCCATAAGATATCAAATATAAGCTGACTCAGACGGCTATAGTGCGGGCTATAAAGTCCATCTATAACGATTTGTCTTTGGGCCTAAAAACCCATGTGTAGGCCCATGGATTTGATAGAGTGGCCTTGCGCACTAGGGCTTCAAATGGACGTTCGTGGCGGGCATCGGTTGACCCACGGGGCCCATAATATATCAAATCGAAGCTGACTCAGAGGGCTATAATGGGCCGCTACAAACTGGGTCTGTAGCGGGCCGTCCTCGGGCCCAAATTCCTTTGTTTTGGGGCCCGAAAACCACTATGTCGGCCATGGATTTGATTGTGGCCTTGCGCACTTGGGCTTCAAATGGACGTTCGTGGCGGCATTGGTTGACCCACGGGGCCCATAATATATCAGATCGAAGCTGACTCAGAGGGCTACAGTACGGGCTCTAAAGCCCATCTATAGCGATTTGTCTTTGGGCCCAAAATCCCATGTTTAGGCCCATGTATTTGATAGAGTGGGCTTGGGCACTTGGGCTTCAAATGGACGTTCGTGGCGGCATCGGTTGAACCACGGGACCCATAATATATCAGATCGAAGCTGACTCAGAGGGATATAGTACGGGCTCTAAAGCCCATCTATAGCGATTTGTCTTTGGGCCCAAAATCCCATGTTTAGGCCCATGGATTTGATAGAGTGGGCTTGGGCAATTGGGCTTCAAATGGATGTTCGTGGCGGCATCGGTTGACCCACGGGGCCCATAATATATCAGATCGAAGCTGACTCAGAGGGCTACAGTGCGGGCTCTAAAGCCCATCTATAGCGATTTGTCTTTGGGCCCAAAAACCCATGTTTAGGCCCATGGATTTGATAAAGTGGGCTTGGGCACTTGGGCTTCAAATGGACGTTCGTGGTGGCATCGGTTGACCCACAGGGTCCATAATATATCAAATATAAGCTGACTCAGACGGCTATAGTGCGGGCTATAAAGCCCATCTATAACGATTTGTCTTTGGGCCTAAAAACCCATGTGTAGGCCCATGGATTTGATAGAGTGGGCTTGCGCACTTGGGCTTCAAATGGACGTTCGTGGCGCCTTCGGTTGACCCACCGGGGCCCATAATATATCAAATCGAAGCTGACTCAGAGGGCTATAACAGCCCACTACAAACTGTGTCTGTAGCGGGCCGTCCTCGGGCCCAAATTCCTTTGTTTTGGGGGCCCAAAAACCACTATTTCGGCCCATGGATTTGATTGTGGGCTTGCGCACTTGGGCTTCAAATGGACGTTCGTGGCGGCATCGGTTGACCCACGAGGCCCATAATATATCAGATCGAAGCTGACTCAGAGGGCTACAGTACGGGCTCTAAAGCCCATCTATAGCCATTTGTCTTTGGGCCCAAAAACCCATGTTTAGGCCCATGGATTTGATAGAGTGGGCTTGGGCACTTGGGCTTCAAATGGACGTTCGTGGTGGCATCGGTTGACCCACGGGGCCCGTAATATAGCAAATATAAGCTGACTCAGACGGCTATAGTGCAGGCTATAAAGGCCCATCTATAACGATTTGTCTTTGGGCCTAAAAACCCATGTGTAGGCCTATGGATTAGATAGAGTGGGCTTGCGTACTTGGGCTTCAAATGGACGTTCGTGGGTGGCATCGGTTGACCCACGGGGCCCATAATATATCAGATCGAAGCTGACTCAGAGGGCTACAGTGCGGGCTCTAAAGCCCATCTAGAGCGATTTGTCTTTGGGCCCAAAAACCCATGTTTAGGCCCATGGATTTGATAGAGTGGGCTTGGGCACTTGGGCTTCAAATGGACGTTCGTGGTGGCATCGGTGGACCCACGGTGCCCATAATATATCAAATATAAGCTGACTCAGATGGCTATAGTGCGGGCTATAAAGCCCATCTATAACGATTTGTCTTTGGGCCTAAAAACCCATGTGTAGGCCCATGGATTTGATAGAGTGGGCTTGCGCACTTGGGCTTCAAATGGACGTTCGTGGCGTCTTCGGTTGACCCACGGGGCCCATAATATATCAAATCGAAGCTGACTCAGAGGGCTATAACGGGCCCGCTACAAACTAAGTCTGTAGCGGGCCGTCCTCGGGCCCAAATTCCTTTGTTTTGGGGCCCGAAAACCACTATTTCGGCCCATGGATTTGAATGTGGGCTTGCGCACTTGGGCTTCAAATGGACGTTCGTGGCGGCATCGGTTGAACCACGGGGCCCCATAATATATCAGATCGATTCTGACTCAGAGGGCTACAGTGCGGGCTCTAAAGCCCATCTATAGCGATTTGTCTTTGGGCCCAAAATCCCATGTTTAGGCCCATGGATTTGATAGAGTGGGCTTGGGCACTTGGCTTCAAATGGATGTTCGTGGCGGCATCGGTTGACCCACGGGGCCCATAATATATCAGATCGAAGCTGACTCAGAGGGCTACAGTGCGAGCTCTAAAGCCCATCTATAGCGATTTGTCTTTCGGCCCAAAAACCCATGTTTAGGCCCATGGATTTGATAGAGTGGGCTTGGGCACTTGGGCTTCAAATGGACGTTCGTGGTGGCAACGGTTGACCCACGGGGGCCCATAATATATCAAATATAAGCTGACTCAGATGGCTATAGTGCGGGCTATAAAGTCCATCTATAACGTTTTGTCTTTGGGCCTAAAAACCCATGTGTAGGCCCATGGATTTGATAGAGTGGGCTTGCGCATTTGGGCTTCAAATAGACGTTCATGGCGGCATCGGTTGACCCACGGGGGCCCATAATATATCAAATCGAAGCTGACTCAGAGGGCTATAACGGCCCGCTACAAACTGGGTCTGTAGCGGGCCGTCCTCGGGCCCAAATTCCTTTGTTTTGGGGCCCGAAAACACTATGTCGCCCATGGATTTGATTGTGGGCTTGCGCACTTGGGCTTCAAATGGACGTTCGTGGCGGCATCGGTTGACCCACGGGGCCCATAATATATCAGATCGAAGCTGACTCAGAGGACTACAGTGCGGGGCTCTAAAGCCCATCTATAGCGATTTGTCTTTGGGCCCAAAATCCCATGTTTAGGCCCATGGATTTGATAGAGTGGGCTGGGCAATTGGGCTTCAAATGGATGTTCGTGGGGGCATCGGTAGACCCACGGGGCCCATAATATATCAGATCGAAGCTGACTCAGAGGGCTACAGTGCGGGCTCTAAAGCCCATCTATAGCGATTTGTCTTTGGGCCCAAAATCCCATGTTTAGGCCCATGGATTTGATAGAGTGGGCTTGGGCAATTGGGCTTCAAATGGATGTTCGTGGCGGGCATCGGTTGACCCACGGGGCCCATAACATATCAGATCGAAGCTGACTCAGAGGGCTACAGTGCGGGCTCTAAAGCCCATCTATAGCGATTTGTCTTTGGGCCCAAAAACCCTGTTTAGGCCCATGGATTTGATAGAGTGGGCTTGGCCACTTGGGTTTCAAATGGACGTTCGTTGGTGGCATCGGTTGACCCACGGGGCCCATAATATATCTAATATAAGCTGACTCAGACGGCTATAGTGCGGGCTATAAAGCCCATCTATAACGATTTGTCTTTGGGCCTAAAAACCCATGTGTAGGCCCATGGATTTGATAGAGTGGGCTTGCGCACTTGGGCTTCAAATGGACGTTCGTGGCGGCATCGGTTGACCCACGGGGCCATAATATATCAAATCGAAGCTGACTCAGAGGGCTATAACGGGCCGCTACAAACTGCATCTGTAGCGGGGCCGTCGTGGCGGCATCGGTTGACCCACGGGGCCCATAATATATCAGATCGAAGCTGACTCAGAGGGCTACAGTGCGGGCTCTAAAGCCCATCTATAGCGATTTGTCTTTGGGCCCAAAAACCCATGTTTAGGCCCATGGATTTGATAGAGTGGGCTTGGGCACTTGGGCTTCAAATGGACGTTCGTGGTGGCAACGGTTGACCCACGGGGCCCATAATATATCAATATAAGCTGACTCAGACGGCTATAGTGCGGGCTATAAAGTCCATCTATAACGATTTGTCTTTGGGCCTAAAAAACCCATGTGTAGGCCCATGGATTTGATAGAGTGGGCTTGCGCACTTGGGCTTCAAATGGACGTTCGTGGCGGCATCGGTTGACCCACGGGGCCCATAATATATCAAATCGAAGCTGACTCAGAGGGCTATAACGGGCCGCCTACAAACTGGGTCTGTAGCGGGCCGTCCTCGGGCCCAAATTCCTTGGTTTTGGGGGCCCGAAAACCACTATGTCGGCGAATGGATTTGATTGTGGGCTTGCGCACTTGGGCTTCAAATGGACGTTCGTGGCGGCATCGGTTGCCACGGGGCCCATAATATATCAGATCGAAGCTGACTCAGAGGGCTACAGTGTGGGCTCTAAAGCCCATCTATAGCGATTTGTCTTTGGGCCCAAAAACCCATGTTTAGGACCATGGATTTGATAGAGTGGGCTTGGGCACTTGGGCTTCAAATGGACGTTCGTGGTGGCAACGGTTGACCCACGGGGCCCATAATATCTCAAATATAAGCTGACTCAGACGGCTATAGTGCGGCCTATAAAGTCCATCTATAACGATTTGTCTTTGGGCCTAAAAACCCATGTGTAGGCCCATGGATTTGATAGAGTGGGCTTGCGCACTTGGGCTTCAAATGGACGTTCGTGGCGGCATCGGTTGACCCACGGGGCCCATAATATATCAAATTGAAGCTGACTCAGAGGGTTATAACGGGTCGCTACAAACTGGGTCTGTAGCGGGCCGTCCTCGGGCCCAAATTCCTTTGTTTTGGGGCCCGAGAACCACTATGTCGGCCCGTGGATTTGATTGTGGGCTTGCGCACTTGGGCTTCAAATGGACGTTCGTGGTGGCATCGGTTGACCCACGGGGCCCATAATATATCAGATCGAAGCTGACTCAGAGGGCTACAGTGCGGGCTCTAAAGCCCATCTATAGCGATTTGTCTTTGGGCCCAAAATCCCATGTTTAGGCCCATGGATTTGATAGAGTGGGCTTGGGCAATTAGGCTTCAAATGGATGTTCGTGGCGGCATCGGTTGACCCACAGGGCCATAATATATCAGATCGAAGCTGACTCAGAGGGCTACAGTGCGGGCTCTAAAGCCCATCTAGAGCGATTTTTCTTTGGGCCCAAAAACCCATGTTTAGGCCCATGCATTTGATAGAGTGGGCTTGGGCACTTGGGCTTCAAATGGACGTTCGTGGTGGCATCGGTTGACCCACGGGGCCCATAATATATCAAATATAAGCTGACTCAGATGGCTATAGTGCGGGCTATAAAGCCCATCCATAACGATTTGTCTTTGGGCCTAAAAACCCATGTGTAGGCCCATGGATTTGATAGAGTGGGCTTGCGCACTTGGGCTTCAAATGGACGTTCGTGGCGCCTTCGGTTGACCCACGGGGCCCATAATATATCAAATCGAAGCTAACTCAGAGGGCTATATCGGGCCGCTACAAACTGTGTCTGTAGCGGGCCGTCCTCGGGCCCAAATTCCTTTGTTTTGGGGCCCGAAAACCTCTATGTCGGCCCATGGATTTGATTGTGGGCTTGCAGACTTGGGCTTCAAATGGACGTTCGTGGCGGCATCGGTTGACCCACGGGGCCCATAATATATCAGATCGAAGCTGACTTAGAGGGCTACAGTGCGGGCTCTAAACCCCATCTATAGCGATTTGTCTTTGGGCCCAAAATCCCATGTTTAGGCCCATGGATTTGATAGAGTGGGCTTGGGCAATTGGGCTTCAAATGGATGTTCGTGGCGGCATCGGTTGACCCACGGGGCCCATAATATATCAGATCGAAGCTGACTCAGAGGGCTACAGTGCGGGCTCTAAAGCCCATCTATAGCGATTTGTCTTTGGGCCCAAAAACCCATGTTTAGGCCCATGGATTTGATAGAGTGGGCTTGGGCACTTGGGCTTCAAATGGACGTTCGTGGTGGCATCGGTTGACCCACGGGGCCCATAATATATCAAATATAAGCTGACTCAGACGGCTATAGTGCGGGCTATAAAGCCCATCTATAACGATTTGTCTTTGGGCCTAAAAACCCATGTGTAGGCCCACGGATTTGATAGAGTGGGCTTGCGCACTTGGGCTTCAAATGGACGTTCGTGGCGCCTTCGGTTGACCCACGGGGCCCATAATATATCAAATCAAAGCTAACTCAGAGGGCTATATCGGCCCGCTACAAACTGTGTCTGTAGCGGGCCGTCCTCGGGCCCAAATTCCTTTGTTTTGGGGCCCGAAAACCACTATGTCGGCCCATGGATTTGATTGTGGGCTTGCAGACTTGGGCTTCAAATGGACGTTCGTGGCGGCATCGGTTGACCCACGGGCCCATAATATATCAGATCGAAGTTGACTTAGAGGGCTACAGTGCGGGCTCTAAACCCCATCTATAGCGATTTGTCTTTGGGCCCAAAATCCCATGTTTAGGCCCATGGATTTGATAGAGTGGGCTTGGGCATTTGGGCTTCAAATGGATGTTCGTGGCGGCATCGGTTGACCCACGGGGCCCATAATATATCAGATCGAAGCTGACTCAGAGGGCTACAGTGCGGGCTCTAAAGCCCATCTATAGCGATTTGTCTTTGGGCCCAAAAACCCATGTTTAGGCCCATGGATTTGATAGAGTGGGCTTGGCGACTTGGGTTTCAAATGGACGTTCGTGGTGGCATCGGTTGACCCACGGGGTCCCTAATATATCAAATATAAGCTGACTCAGACGGGTATAGTGCGGGCTATAAAGCCCATCTATAACGATTTGTCTTTGGGCCTAAAAACCCATGTGTAGGCCCATGGATTTGATAGAGTGGGCTTGCGTACTTGGGCTTCAAATGGACGTTCGTGGCGGCATCGGTTTGACCCACGGGGCCCATAATATATCAAATCGAAGCTGACTCAGAGGGCTATAACGGGCCGCTACAAACTAAGTCTGTAGCGGGCCGTCCTCGGGCCCAAATTCCTTTGTTTTGGGGCCCGAAAACCACTATTTCGGCCCATGGATTTGATTATGGGCTTGCGCACTTGGGCTTCAAATGGACGTTCGTGGCGGGCATCGGTTGAACCACGGGGCCCATAATATATCAGATCGATGCTGACTCAGAGGGCTATAGTGCGGGCTCTAAAGCCCATCTATAGCGATTTGTCTTTGGGCCCAAAATCCCATGTTTAGGCCCATGGATTTGATAGAGTGGGCTTGGGCACTTGGGCTTCAAATGGATGTTCGTGGCGGCATCGGTTGACCCACGGGGCCCATAATATATCAGATCGAAGCTGACTCAGAGGGCTACAGTGTGGGCTCTAAAGCCCATCTATAGCGATTTGTCTTTCGGCCCAAAAACCCATGTTTAGGCCCATGGATTTGATAGAGTGGGCTTGGGCACTTGGGCTTCAAATGGACGTTCGTGGTGGCAACGGTTGACCCACGGGGCCCATAATATATCAAATATAAGCTGACTCAGATGGCTATAGTGCGGGCTATAAAGTCCATCTATAACGTTTTGTCTTTGGGCCTAAAAACCCATGTGTAGGCCCATGGATTTGATAGAGTGGGCTTGCGCACTTGGGCTTCAAATAGACGTTCATGGCGGCATCGGTTGACCCACGGGGCCCATAATATATCAAATCGAAGCTGACTCAGAGGGCTATAACGGGCCGCTACAAACTGGGTCTGTAGCGGGCCGTCCTCGGGCCCAAATTCCTTTGTTTTGGGGCCCGAAAACCACTATGTCGGCCCATGGATTTGATTGTGGGCTTGCGCACTTGGGCTTCAAATGGACGTTCGTGGCGGCATCGGTTGACCCACGGGGCCCATAATATATCAGATCGAAGCTGACTCAGAGGACTACAGTGCGGGCTCTAAAGCCCATCTATAGCGATTTGTCTTTGGGCCCAAAATCCCATGTTTAGGCCCATGGATTTGATAGAGTGGGCTTGGGCAATTGGGCTTCAAATGGATGTTCGTGGCGGCATCGGTAGACCCACGGGGCCCATAATATATCAGATCGAAGCTGACTCAGAGGGCTACAGTGCGGGCTCTAAAGCCCATCTATAGCGATTTGTCTTTGGGCCCAAAATCCCATGTTTAGGCCCATGGATTTGATAGAGTGGGCTTGGGCAATTGGGCTTCAAATGGATGTTCGTGGCGGCATCGGTTGACCCACGGGGCCCATAACATATCAGATCGAAGCTGACTCAGAGGGCTACAGTGCGGGCTCTAAAGCCCATCTGTAGCGATTTGTCTTTGGGCCCAAAAACCCATGTTTAGGCCCATGGATTTGATAGAGTGGGCTTGGCCACTTGGGTTTCAAATGGACGTTCGTGGTGGCATCGGTTGACCCACGGGGCCCATAATATATCAAATATAAGCTGACTCAGACGGCTATAGTGCGGGCTAATAAAGCCCATCTATAACGATTTGTCTTTGGGCCTAAAAACCCATGTGTAGGCCCATGGATTTGATAGAGTGGGCTTGCGCACTTGGGCTTCAAATGGACGTTCGTGGCGGCATCGGTTGACCCACGGGGCCCATAATATATCAAATCGAAGCTGACTCAGAGGGTTATAACGGGTCGCTACAAAATGGGTCTGTAGCGAGCCGTCCTCGGGCCCAAATTCCTTTGTTTTGGGGCCCGAGAACCACTATGTCGGCCCGTGGATTTGATTGTGGGCTTGCGCACTTGGGCTTCAAATGGACGTTCGTGGTGGCATCGGTTGACCCACGGGGCCCATAATATATCAGATCGAAGCTGACTCAGAGGGCTACAGTACGGGCTCTAAAGCCCATCTATAGCGATTTGTCTTTGGGCCCAAAATCCCATGTTTAGGCCCATGGATTTGATAGAGTGGGCTTGGGCAATTGGGCTTCAAATGGATGTTCGTGGCGGCATCGGTTGACCCACGGGGCCCATAATATATCAGATCGAAGCTGACTCAGAGGGCTACAGTGTGGGCTTTAAAGCCCATCTGTAGCGATTTGTCTTTGGGCCCAAAAACCCATGTTTAGGCCCATGGATTTGATAGAGTGGGCTTGGGCACTTGGGCTTCAAATGGACGTTCGTGGTGGCATCGGTTGACCCACGGTGCCCATAATATATCAAATATAAGCTGACTCAGACGGCTATAGTGCGGGCTATAAAGCCCATCTATAACGATTTGTCTTTGGGCCTAAAAACCCATGTGTAGGCCCATGGATTTGATAGAGTGGGCTTGCGCACTTGGGCTTCAAATGGACGTTCGTGGCGCCTTCGGTTGACCCACGGGGCCCATAATATATCAAATCGAAGCTAACTCAGAGGGCTATATCGGGCCGCTACAAACTTTGTCTGTAGCGGGCCGTCCTCGGGCCCAAATTCCTTTGTTTTGGCGCCGAAAACCACTATGTCGGCCCATGGATTTCATTGTGGGCTTGCAGACTTGGGCTTCAAATGGACGTTCGTGGCGGCATCGGTTGACCCACGGGGCCCATAATATATCAGATCGAAGCTGACTTAGAGGGCTACAGTGCGGGCTCTAAACCCCATCTATAGCGATTTGTCTTTGGGCCCAAAATCCCATGTTTAGGCCCATGGATTTGATAGAGTGGGCTTGGGCAATTGGGCTTCAAATGCATGTTCATGGCGGCATCGGTAGACCCACGGGGCCCATAATATATTAGATCGAAGCTGACTCAGAGGGCTACAGTGCGGGCTCTAAAGCCCATCTATAGCGATTTGTCTTTGGGGCCAAAATCCCATGTTTAGGCCCATGGATTTGATAGAGTGGGCTTGGGCAATTGGGCTTCAAATGGATGTTCGTGGCGGCATCGGTTGACCCACGGGGCCCATAACATATTAGATCGAAGCTGACTCAGAGGGCTACAGTGCGGGCTCTAAAGCCCATCTATAGCGGTTTGTCTTTGGGCCCAAAAACCCATGTTTAGGCCCATGGATTTGATAGAGTGGGCTTGGCCACTTGGGTTTCAAATGGACGTTCGTGGTGGCATCGGTTGACCCACGGGGCCCATAATATATCAAATATAAGCTGACTCAGACGGCTATAGTGCGGGCTATAAAGCCCATCTATAACGATTTGTCTTTGGGCCTAAAAACCCATGTGTAGCCCATGGATTTGATAGAGTGGGCTTGCGCACTTGGGCTTCAAATGGACGTTCGTGGCGGCATCGGTTGACCCACGGGGCCCATAATATATCAAATCGAAGCTGACTCAGAGGGCTATAACGGGCCGCTACAATCTGCGTCTGTAGCGGGCCGTCGTGGCGGGCATCGGTTGACCCACGGGGCCCATAATATATCAGATCGAAGCTGACTCAGAGGGCTACAGTGCGGGCTCTAAAGCCCATCTATAGCGATTTGTCTTTGGGCCCAAAAACCCATGTTTAGGCCCATGGATTTGATAGAGTGGGCTTGGGCACTTGGGCTTCAAATGGACGTTCGTGGTGGCAACGGTTGACCCACGGGGCCCATAATATATCAAATATAAGCTGACTCAGACGGCTATAGTGCGGGCTATAAAGTCCATCTATAACGATTTGTCTTTGGGCCTAAAAACCCATGTGTAGGCCCATGGATTTGATAGAGTGGGCTTGCGCACTTGGGCTTCAAATGGACGTTCGTGGCGGCATCGGTTGACCCACGGGGCCCATAATATATCAAATCGAAGCTGACTCAGAGGGGTATAACGGGCCGCTACAAACTGGGTCTGTAGCGGGCCGTCCTCGGGCCCAAATTCCTTGGTTTTGGGGGCCCGAAAACCACTATGTCGGCGCATGGATTTGATTGTGGGATTGCGCACTTGGGCTTCAAATGGACGTTCGTGGCGGCATCGGTTGACCCACGGGGCC
>CANTUR010002003.1:0-38058 GCA_947683625.1 Mallotus nudiflorus | reverse complement strand
TAGACCTCTGAGTCAGCTTCGATCTGATATATTATGGGCCCCGTGGGTCAACCGATGCCGCCACGAACGTCCATTTGAAGCCCAAGTGCGCAAGCCCACAATCAAATCCATGGGCCGAAATAGTGGTTTTCGGCCCCAAAACAAAGGAATTTGGGCCCGAGGACGGCCCGCTACAGACGCAGTTTGTAGCGGCCCGTTATAGCCCTCTGAGTCAGCTTCGATTTGATATATTATGGGCCCCGTGGGTCAACCGATGCCGCCACGAATGTCCATTTGAAGCCCAAGTGCGCAAGCCCACAATCAAATCCATGGGCCGAAATAGTGGTTTTCGGGCCCCAAAACAAAGGAATTTGGGCCCGAGGACGGCCCGCTACAGACGCAGTTTGTAGCGGCCCGTTATAGCCCTCTGAGTCAGCTTCGATTTGATATATTATGGGCCCCGTGGGTCAACCGATGCCGCCACGAACGTCCATTTGAAGCCCAAGTGCGCAAGCCCACTCTATCAAATCCATGGGCCTACACATGGGTTTTTAGGCCCAAAGACAAATCGTTATAGATGGGCTTTATAGCCCGCACTATAGCCGTCTGAGTAAGCTTATATTTGATATATTATGGGCCCCGTGGGTCAACCGATGCCACCACGAACGTCCATTTGTAGCCCAAGTGCCCAAGCCCACTGTATCAAATCCATGGGCCTAAACATGGGTTTTTGGGCCCAAAGACAAATCGCTATAGATGGGCTTTAGAGCCCGCACTGTAGCCCTCTGAGTCAGCTTCGATCTGATATATTATGGGCCCCGTGGGTCAACCGATGCCGCCACGAACATCCATTTGAAGCCCAAGTGCCCAAGCCCACTCTATCAAATCCATGGGCCTGAACATGGGTTTTTGGGCCCAAAGACAAATCGCTATAGATGGGCTTTAGAGCCCGCACTGTAGACCTCTGAGTCAGCTTCGATCTGATATATTATGGGCCCCGTGGGTCAACCGATGCCGCCACGAACGTCCATTTGAAGCCCAAGTGCGCAAGCCCACAATCAAATCCATGGGCCGAAATAGTGGTTTTCGGGCCCCAAAACAAAGGAATTTGGGCCCGAGGACGGCCCGCTACAGACGCAGTTTGTAGCGGCCCGTTATAGCCCTCTGAGTCAGCTTCGATTTGATATATTATGGGCCCCGTGGGTCAACCGATGCCGCCACGAACGTCCATTTGAAGCCCAAGTGCGCAAGCCCACTCTATCAAATCCATGGGCCTACACATGGGTTTTTAGGCCCAAAGACAAATCGTTATAGATGGGCTTTATAGCCCGCACTATAGCCGTCTGAGTAAGCTTATATTTGATATATTATGGGCCCCGTGGGTCAACCGATGCCACCACGAACGTCCATTTGTAGCCCAAGTGCGCAAGCCCACTGTATCAAATCCATGGGCCTAAACATGGGTTTTTGGGCCCAAAGACAAATCGCTATAGATGGGCTTTAGAGCCCGCACTGTAGACCTCTGAGTCAGCTTCGATCTGATATATTATGGGCCCCGTGGGTCAACCGATGCCGCCACGAACGTCCATTTGAAGCCCAAGTGCGCAAGCCCACTCTATCAAATCCATGGGCCTACACATGGGTTTTTAGGCCCAAAGACAAATCGTTATAGATGGGCTTTATAGCCCGCACTATAGCCGTCTGAGTAAGCTTATATTTGATATATTATGGGCCCCGTGGGTCAACCGATGCCGCCACGAACGTCCATTTGAAGCCCAAGTGCGCAAGCCCACAATCAAATCCATGGGCCGAAATAGTGGTTTTCGGGCCCCAAAACAAAGGAATTTGGGCCCGAGGACGGCCCGCTACAGACGCAGTTTGTAGCGGCCCGTTATAGCCCTCTGAGTCAGCTTCGATTTGATATATTATGGGCCCCGTGGGTCAACCGATGCCGCCACGAACGTCCATTTGAAGCCCAAGTGCGCAAGCCCACTCTATCAAATCCATGGGCCTACACATGGGTTTTTAGGCCCAAAGACAAATCGTTATAGATGGGCTTTATAGCCCGCACTATAGCCGTCTGAGTAAGCTTATATTTGATATATTATGGGCCCCGTGGGTCAACCGATGCCACCACGAACGTCCATTTGTAGCCCAAGTGCCCAAGCCCACTGTATCAAATCCATGGGCCTAAACATGGGTTTTTGGGCCCAAAGACAAATCGCTATAGATGGGCTTTAGAGCCCGTCCTGTAGCCCTCTGAGTCAGCTTCGATCTGATATATTATGGGCCCCGTAGGTCAACCGATGCCGCCACGAACATCCATTTGAAGCCCAAGTGCCCAAGCCCACTCTATCAAATCCATGGGCCTGAACATGGGTTTTTGGGCCCAAAGACAAATCGCTATAGATGGGCTTTAGAGCCCGCACTGTAGACCTCTGAGTCAGCTTCGATCTGATATATTATGGGCCCCGTGGGTCAACCGATGCCGCCACGAACGTCCATTTGAAGCCCAAGTGCGCAAGCCCACAATCAAATCCATGGGCCGAAATAGTGGTTTTCGGGCCCCAAAACAAAGGAATTTGGGCCCGAGGACGGCCCGCTACAGACACAGTTTGTAGCGGCCCGTTATAGCCCTCTGAGTCAGCTTCGATTTGATATATTATGGGCCCCGTGGGTCAACCGATGCCGCCACGAACGTCCATTTGAAGCCCAAGTGCGCAAGCCCACTCTATCAAATCCATGGGCCTACACATGGGTTTTAGGCCCAAAGACAAATCGTTATAGATGGGCTTTATAGCCCGCACTATAGCCGTCTGAGTAAGCTTATATTTGATATATTATGGGCCCCGTGGGTCAACCGATGCCACCACGAACGTCCATTTGTAGCCCAAGTGCCCAAGCCCACTGTATCAAATCCATGGGCCTAAACATGGGTTTTTGGGCCCAAAGACAAATCGCTATAGATGGGCTTTAGAGCCCGCACTGTAGCCCTCTGAGTCAGCTTCGATCTGATATATTATGGGCCCCGTGGGTCAACCGATGCCGCCACGAACATCCATTTGAAGCCCAAGTGCCCAAGCCCACTCTATCAAATCCATGGGCCTGAACATGGGTTTTTGGGCCCAAAGACAAATCGCTATAGATGGGCTTTAGAGCCCCGCACTGTAGACCTCTGAGTCAGCTTCGATCTGATATATTATGGGCCCCGTGGGTCAACCGATGCCGCCACGAACGTCCATTTGAAGCCCAAGTGCGCAAGCCCACAATCAAATCCATGGGCCGAAATAGTGGTTTTCGGGCCCCAAAACAAAGGAATTTGGGCCCGAGGACGGCCCGCTACAGACGTAGTTTGTAGCGGCCCGTTATAGCCCTCTGAGTCAGCTTCGATTTGATATATTATGGGCCCCGTGGGTCAACCGATGCCGCCACGAATGTCCATTTGAAGCCCAAGTGCGCAAGCCCACAATCAAATCCATGGGCCGAAATAGTGGTTTTCGGGCCCCAAAACAAAGGAATTTGGGCCCGAGGACGGCCCGCTACAGACGCAGTTTGTAGCGGCCCGTTATAGCCCTCTGAGTCAGCTTCGATTTGATATATTATGGGCCCCGTGGGTCAACCGATGCCGCCACGAACGTCCATTTGAAGCCCAAGTGCGCAAGCCCACTCTATCAAATCCATGGGCCTACACATGGGTTTTTAGGCCCAAAGACAAATCGTTATAGATGGGCTTTATAGCCCGCACTATAGCCGTCTGAGTAAGCTTATATTGATATATTATGGGCCCCGTGGGTCAACCGATGCCACCACGAACGTCCATTTGTAGCCCAAGTGCCCAAGCCCACTGTATCAAATCCATGGGCCTAAACATGGGTTTTTGGGCCCAAAGACAAATCGCTATAGATTCGCTTTAGAGCCCGCACTGTAGCCCTCTGAGTCAGCTTCGATCTGATATATTATGGGCCCCGTGGGTCAACCGATGCCGCCACGAACATCCATTTGAAGCCCAAGTGCCCAAGCCCACTCTATCAAATCCATGGGCCTGAACATGGGTTTTTTGGGCCCAAAGACAAATCGCTATAGATGGGCTTTAGAGCCCGCACTGTAGACCTCTGAGTCAGCTTCGATCTGATATATTATGGGCCCCGTGGGTCAACCGATGCCGCCACGAACGTCCATTTGAAGCCCAAGTGCGCAAGCCCACAATCAAATCCATGGGCCGAAATAGTGGTTTTCGGGCCCCAAAACAAAGGAATTTGGGCCCGAGGACGGCCCGCTACAGACGCAGTTTGTAGCGGCCCGTTATAGCCCTCTGAGTCAGCTTCGATTTGATATATTATGGGCCCCGTGGGTCAACCGATGCCGCCACGAATGTCCATTTGAAGCCCAAGTGCGCAAGCCCACAATCAAATCCATGGGCCGAAATAGTGGTTTTCGGGCCCCAAAACAAAGGAATTTGGGCCCGAGACGGCCCGCTACAGACGCAGTTTGTAGCGGCCCGTTATAGCCCTCTGAGTCAGCTTCGATTTGATATATTATGGGCCCCGTGGGTCAACCGATGCCGCCACGAACGTCCATTTGAAGCCCAAGTGCGCAAGCCCACTCTATCAAATCCATGGGCCTACACATGGGTTTTTAGGCCCAAAGACAAATCGTTATAGATGGGCTTTATAGCCCGCACTATAGCCGTCTGAGTAAGCTTATATTTGATATATTATGGGCCCCGTGGGTCAACCGATGCCACCACGAACGTCCATTTGTAGCCCAAGTGCCCAAGCCCACTGTATCAAATCCATGGGCCTAAACATGGGTTTTTGGGCCCAAAGACAAATCGCTATAGATGCGCTTTAGAGCCCGCACTGTAGCCCTCTGAGTCAGCTTCGATCTGATATATTATGGGCCCCGTGGGTCAACCGATGCCGCCACGAACATCCATTTGAAGCCCAAGTGCCCAAGCCCACTCTATCAAATCCATGGGCCTGAACATGGGTTTTTGGGCCCAAAGACAAATCGCTATAGATGGGCTTTAGAGCCCGCACTGTAGACCTCTGAGTCAGCTTCGATCTGATATATTATGGGCCCCGTGGGTCAAACCGATGCCGCCACGAACGTCCATTTGAAGCCCAAGTGCGCAAGCCCACAATCAAATCCATGGGCCGAAATAGTGGTTTTCGGGCCCCAAAACAAAGGAATTTGGGCCCGAGGACGGCCCGCTACAGACACAGTTTGTAGCGGCCCGTTATAGCCCTCTGAGTCAGCTTCGATTTGATATATTATGGGGCCCCCGTGGGTCAACCGATGCCGCCACGAACGTCCATTTGAAGCCCAAGTGCGCAAGCCCACTCTATCAAATCCATGGGCCTACACATGGGTTTTTAGGCCCAAAGACAAATCGTTATAGATGGGCTTTATAGCCCGCACTATAGCCGTCTGAGTAAGCTTATATTTGATATATTATGGGCCCCGTGGGTCAACCGATGCCACCACGAACGTCCATTTGTAGCCCAAGTGCCCAAGCCCACTGTATCAAATCCATGGGCCTAAACATGGGTTTTTGGGCCCAAAGACAAATCGCTATAGATGGGCTTTAGAGCCCGCACTGTAGCCCTCTGAGTCAGCTTCGATCTGATATATTATGGGCCCCGTGGGTCAACCGATGCCGCCACGAACATCCATTTGAAGCCCAAGTGCCCAAGCCCACTCTATCAAATCATGGGCCTGAACATGGGTTTTTGGGCCCAAAGACAAATCGCTATAGATGGCTTTAGAGCCCGCACTGTAGACCTCTGAGTCAGCTTCGATCTGATATATTATGGGCCCCGTGGGTCAACCGATGCCGCCACGAACGTCCATTTGAAGCCCAAGTGCGCAAGCCCACAATCAAATCCATGGGCCGAAATAGTGGTTTTCGGGCCCCAAAACAAAGGAATTTGGGCCCGAGGACGGCCCGCTACAGACGCAGTTTGTAGCGGCCCGTTATAGCCCTCTGAGTCAGCTTCGATTTGATATATTATGGGCCCCGTGGGTCAACCGATGCCGCCACGAATGTCCATTTGAAGCCCAAGTGCGCAAGCCCACAATCAAATCCATGGGCCGAAATAGTGGTTTTCGGGCCCCAAAACAAAGGAATTTGGGCCCGAGGACGGCCCGCTACAGACGCAGTTTGTAGCGGCCCGTTATAGCCCTCTGAGTCAGCTTCGATTTGATATATTATGGGCCCCGTGGGTCAACCGATGCCGCCACGAACGTCCATTTGAAGCCAAGTGCGCAAGCCCACTCTATCAAATCCATGGGCCTACACATGGGTTTTTTAGGCCCAAAGACAAATCGTTATAGATGGGCTTTATAGCCCGCACTATAGCCGTCTGAGTAAGCTTATATTTGATATATTATGGGCCCCGTGGGTCAACCGATGCCACCACGAACGTCCATTTGTAGCCCAAGTGCCCAAGCCCACTGTATCAAATCCATGGGCCTAAACATGGGTTTTTGGGCCCAAAGACAAATCGCTATAGATGCGCTTTAGAGCCCGCACTGTAGCCCTCTGAGTCAGCTTCGATCTGATATATTATGCGCCCCGTGGGTCAACCGATGCCGCCACGAACATCCATTTGAAGCCCAAGTGCCCAAGCCCACTCTATCAAATCCATGGCCTGAACATGGGTTTTTGGGCCCAAAGACAAATCGCTATAGATGGGCTTTAGAGCCCGCACTGTAGACCTCTGAGTCAGCTTCGATCTGATATATTATGGGCCCCGTGGGTCAACCGATGCCGCCACGAACGTCCATTTGAAGCCCAAGTGCGCAAGCCCACAATCAAATCCATGGGCCGAAATAGTGGTTTTCGGGCCCCAAAACAAAGGAATTTGGGCCCGAGGACGGCCCGCTACAGATGCAGTTTGTAGCGGCCCGTTATAGCCCTCTGAGTCAGCTTCGATTTGATATATTATGGGCCCCGTGGGTCAACCGATGCCGCCACGAACGTCCATTTGAAGCCCAAGTGCGCAAGCCCACTCTATCAAATCCATGGGCCTACACATGGGTTTTTAGGCCCAAAGACAAATCGTTATAGATGGGCTTTATAGCCCGCACTATAGCCGTCTGAGTAAGCTTATATTTGATATATTATGGGCCCCGTGGGTCAACCGATGCCACCACGAACGTCCATTTGTAGCCCAAGTGCCCAAGCCCACTGTATCAAATCCATGGGCCTAAACATGGGTTTTTGGGCCCAAAGACAAATCGCTATAGATGGGCTTTAGAGCCCGCACTGTAGCCCTCTGAGTCAGCTTCGATCTGATATATTATGGGCCCCGTGGGTCAACCGATGCCGCCACGAACATCCATTTGAAGCCCAAGTGCCCAAGCCCACTCTATCAAATCCATGGGCCTGAACATGGGTTTTTGGGCCCAAAGACAAATCGCTATAGATGGGCTTTAGAGCCCGCACTGTAGACCTCTGAGTCAGCTTCGATCTGATATATTATGGGCCCCGTGGTCAACCGATGCCGCCACGAACGTCCATTTGAAGCCCAAGTGCGCAAGCCCACAATCAAATCCATGGGCCGAAATAGTGGTTTTCGGGCCCCAAAACAAAGGAATTTGGGCCCGAGGACGGCCCGCTACAGACGCAGTTTGTAGCGGCCCGTTATAGCCCTCTGAGTCAGCTTCGATTTGATATATTATGGGCCCCGTGGGTCAACCGATGCCGCCACGAACGTCCATTTGAAGCCCAAGTGCGCAAGCCCACTCTATCAAATCCATGGGCCTACACATGGGTTTTTAGGCCCAAAGACAAATCGTATAGATGGGCTTTATAGCCCGCACTATAGCCGTCTGAGTAAGCTTATATTTGATATATTATGGGCCCCGTGGGTCAACCGATGCCACCACGAACGTCCATTTGTAGCCCAAGTGCCCAAGCCCACTGTATCAAATCCATGGGCCTAAACATGGGTTTTTGGGCCCAAAGACAAATCGCTATAGATGGGCTTTAGAGCCCGCACTGTAGCCCTCTGAGTCAGCTTCGATCTGATATATTATGGGCCCCGTGGGTCAACCGATGCCGCCACGAACATCCATTTGAAGCCCAAGTGCCCAAGCCCACTCTATCAAATCCATGGGCCTGAACATGGGTTTTTGGGCCCAAAGACAAATCGCTATAGATGGGCTTTAGAGCCCGCACTGTAGACCTCTGAGTCAGCTTCGATCTGATATATTATGGGCCCCGTGGGTCAACCGATGCCGCCACGAACGTCCATTTGAAGCCCAAGTGCGCAAGCCCACAATCAAATCCATGGGCCGAAATAGTGGTTTTCGGGCCCCAAAACAAAGGAATTTGGGCCCGAGGACGGCCCGCTACAGACGCAGTTTGTAGCGGCCCGTTATAGCCCTCTGAGTCAGCTTCGATTTGATATATTATGGGCCCCGTGGGTCAACCGATGCCGCCACGAACGTCCATTTGAAGCCCAAGTGCGCAAGCCCACTCTATCAAATCCATGGGCCTACACATGGGTTTTTAGGCCCAAAGACAAATCGTTATAGATGGGCTTTATAGCCCGCACTATAGCCGTCTGAGTAAGCTTATATTTGATATATTATGGGCCCCGTGGGTCAACCGATGCCACCACGAACGTCCATTTGTAGCCCAAGTGCCCAAGCCCACTGTATCAAATCCATGGGCCTAAACATGGGTTTTTGGGCCCAAAGACAAATCGCTATAGATGGGCTTTAGAGCCGCACTGTAGCCCTCTGAGTCAGCTTCGATCTGATATATTATGGGCCCCGTGGGTCAACCGATGCCGCCACGAACATCCATTTGAAGCCCAAGTGCCCAAGCCCACTCTATCAAATCCATGGGCCTGAACATGGGTTTTTGGGCCCAAAGACAAATCGCTATAGATGGGCTTTAGAGCCCGCACTGTAGACCTCTGAGTCAGCTTCGATCTGATATATTATGGGCCCCGTGGGTCAACCGATGCCGCCACGAACGTCCATTTGAAGCCCAAGTGCGCAAGCCCACAATCAAAATCCATGGGCCGAAATAGTGGTTTTTCGGGCCCCAAAACAAAGGAATTTGGGCCCGAGGACGGCCCGCTACAGACGCAGTTTGTAGCGGCCCGTTATAGCCCTCTGAGTCAGCTTCGATTTGATATATTATGGGCCCCGTGGGTCAACCGATGCCGCCACGAATGTCCATTTGAAGCCCAAGTGCGCAAGCCCACAATCAAATCCATGGGCCGAAATAGTGGTTTTCGGGCCCCAAAACAAAGGAATTTGGGCCCGAGGACGGCCCGCTACAGACGCAGTTTGTAGCGGCCCGTTATAGCCCTCTGAGTCAGCTTCGATTTGATATATTATGGGCCCCGTGGGTCAACCGATGCCGCCACGAACGTCCATTTGAAGCCCAAGTGCGCAAGCCCACTCTATCAAATCCATGGGCCTACACATGGGTTTTTAGGCCCAAAGACAAATCGTTATAGATGGGCTTTATAGCCCGCACTATAGCCGTCTGAGTAAGCTTATATTTGATATATTATGGGCCCCCGTGGGTCAACCGATGCCACCACGAACGTCCATTTGTAGCCCAAGTGCCCAAGCCCACTGTATCAAATCCATGGGCCTAAACATGGGTTTTTGGGCCCAAAGACAAATCGCTATAGATGCGCTTTAGAGCCCGCACTGTAGCCCTCTGAGTCAGCTTCGATCTGATATATTATGCGCCTCGTGGGTCAACCGATGCCGCCACGAACATCCATTGAAGCCCAAGTGCCCAAGCCCACTCTATCAAATCCATGGGCCTGAACATGGGTTTTTGGGCCCAAAGACAAATCGCTATAGATGGGCTTTAGAGCCCGCACTGTAGACCTCTGAGTCAGCTTCGATCTGATATATTATGGGCCCCGTGGGTCAACCGATGCCGCCACGAACGTCCATTTGAAGCCCAAGTGCGCAAGCCCACAATCAAATCCATGGGCCGAAATAGTGGTTTTCGGGCCCCAAAACAAAGGAATTTGGGCCCGAGGACGGCCCGCTACAGACACAGTTTGTAGCGGCCCGTTATAGCCCTCTGAGTCAGCTTCGATTTGATATATTATGGGCCCCGTGGGTCAACCGATGCCGCCACGAACGTCCATTTGAAGCCCAAGTGCGCAAGCCCACTCTATCAAATCCATGGGCCTACACATGGGTTTTTAGGCCCAAAGACAAATCGTTATAGATGGGCTTTATAGCCCGCACTATAGCCGTCTGAGTAAGCTTATATTTGATATATTATGGGCCCCGTGGGTCAACCGATGCCACCACGAACGTCCATTTGTAGCCCAAGTGCCCAAGCCCACTGTATCAAATCCATGGGCCTAAACATGGGTTTTTGGGCCCAAAGACAAATCGCTATAGATGGGCTTTAGAGCCCGCACTGTAGCCCTCTGAGTCAGCTTCGATCTGATATATTATGGGCCCCGTGGGTCAACCGATGCCGCCACGAACATCCATTTGAAGCCCAAGTGCCCAAGCCTACTCTATCAAATCCATGGGCCTGAACATGGGTTTTTGGGCCCAAAGACAAATCGCTATAGATGGGCTTTAGAGCCCGCACTGTAGACCTCTGAGTCAGCTTCGATCTGATATATTATGGGCCCCGTGGGTCAACCGATGCCGCCACGAACGTCCATTTGAAGCCCAAGTGCGCAAGCCCACAATCAAATCCATGGGCCGAAATAGTGGTTTTCGGGCCCCAAAACAAAGGAATTTGGGCCCGAGGACGGCCCGCTACAGACGCAGTTTGTAGCGGCCCGTTATAGCCCTCTGAGTCAGCTTCGATTTGATATATTATGGGCCCCGTGGGTCAACCGATGCCGCCACGAATGTCCATTTGAAGCCCAAGTGCGCAAGCCCACAATCAAATCCATGGGCCGAAATAGTGGTTTTCGGGCCCCAAAACAAAGGAATTTGGGCCTGAGGACGGCCCGCTACAGACGCAGTTTGTAGCGGCCCGTTATAGCCCTCTGAGTCAGCTTCGATTTGATATATTATGGGCCCCGTGGGTCAACCGATGCCGCCACGAACGTCCATTTGAAGCCCAAGTGCGCAAGCCCACTCTATCAAATCCATGGGCCTACACATGGGTTTTTAGGCCCAAAGACAAATCGTTATAGATGGGCTTTATAGCCCGCACTATAGCCGTCTGAGTAAGCTTATATTTGATATATTATGGGGCCCCGTGGGTCAACCGATGCCACCACGAACGTCCATTTGTAGCCCAAGTGCCCAAGCCCACTGTATCAAATCCATGGCCTAAACATGGGTTTTTGGGCCCAAAGACAAATCGCTATAGATGCGCTTTAGAGCCCGCACTGTAGCCCTCTGAGTCAGCTTCGATCTGATATATTATGGGCCCCGTGGGTCAACCGATGCCGCCACGAACATCCATTTGAAGCCCAAGTGCCCAAGCCCACTCTATCAAATCCATGGGCCTGAACATGGGTTTTTGGGCCCAAAGACAAATCGCTATAGATGGGCTTTAGAGCCCGCACTGTAGACCTCTGAGTCAGCTTCGATCTGATATATTATGGGCCCCGTGGGTCAACCGATGCCGCCACAAACGTCCATTTGAAGCCCAAGTGCGCAAGCCCACAATCAAATCCATGGGCCAAAATAGTGGTTTTCGGGCCGCAAAACAAAGGAATTTGGGCCCGAGGACGGCCCGCTACAGACGCAGTTTGTAGCGGCCCGTTATAGCCCTCTGAGTCAGCTTCGATTTGATATATTATGGGCCCCGTGGGTCAACCGATGCCGCCACGAACGTCCATTTGAAGCCCAAGTGCGCAAGCCCACTCTATCAAATCCATGGGCCTACACATGGGTTTTTAGGCCCAAAGACAAATCGTTATAGATGGGCTTTATAGCCCGCACTATAGCCGTCTGAGTAAGCTTATATTTGATATATTATGGGCCCCGTGGGTCAACCGATGCCACCACGAACGTCCATTTGTAGCCCAAGTGCCCAAGCCCACTGTATCAAATCCATGGGCCTAAACATGGGTTTTTGGGCCCAAAGACAAATCGCTATAGATGCGCTTTAGAGCCCGCACTGTAGCCCTCTGAGTCAGCTTCGATCTGATATATTATGCGCCCCGTGGGTCAACCGATGCCGCCACGAACATCCATTTGAAGCCCAAGTGCCCAAGCCCACTCTATCAAATCCATGGGCCTGAACATGGGTTTTTGGGCCCAAAGACAAATCGCTATAGATGGGCTTTAGAGCCCGCACTGTAGACCTCTGAGTCAGCTTCGATCTGATATATTATGGGCCCCGTGGGTCAACCGATGCCGCCACGAACGTCCATTTGAAGCCCAAGTGCGCAAGCCCACAATCAAATCCATGGGCCGAAATAGTGGTTTTCGGGCCCCCAAAACAAAGGAATTTGGGCCCGAGGACGGCCCGCTACAGACACAGTTTGTAGCGGCCCGTTATAGCCCTCTGAGTCAGCTTCGATTTGATATATTATGGGCCCCGTGGGTCAACCGATGCCGCCACGAACGTCCATTTGAAGCCCAAGTGCGCAAGCCCACTCTATCAAATCCATGGGCCTACACATGGGTTTTTAGGCCCAAAGACAAATCGTTATAGATGGGCTTTATAGCCCGCACTATAGCCGTCTGAGTAAGCTTATATTTGATATATTATGGGCCCCGTGGGTCAACCGATGCCACCACGAACGTCCATTTGTAGCCCAAGTGCCCAAGCCCACTGTATCAAATCCATGGGCCTAAACATGGGTTTTTGGGCCCAAAGACAAATCGCTATAGATGGGCTTTAGAGCCCGCACTGTAGCCCTCTGAGTCAGCTTCGATCTGATATATTATGGGCCCCGTGGGTCAACCGATGCCGCCACGAACATCCATTTGAAGCCCAAGTGCCCAAGCCTACTCTATCAAATCCATGGGCCTGAACATGGGTTTTTGGGCCCAAAGACAAATCGCTATAGATGGGCTTTAGAGCCCGCACTGTAGACCTCTGAGTCAGCTTCGATCTGATATATTATGGGCCCCGTGGGTCAAACCGATGCCGCCACGAACGTCCATTTGAAGCCCAAGTGCGCAAGCCCACAATCAAATCCATGGGCCGAAATAGTGGTTTTCGGGCCCCAAAACAAAGGAATTTGGGCCCGAGGACGGCCCGCTACAGACGCAGTTTGTAGCGGCCGTTATAGCCCTCTGAGTCAGCTTCGATTTGATATATTATGGGCCCCGTGGGTCAACCGATGCCGCCACGAATGTCCATTTGAAGCCCAAGTGCGCAAGCCCACAATCAAATCCATGGGCCGAAATAGTGGTTTTCGGGCCCCAAAACAAAGGAATTTGGGCCTGAGGACGGCCCGCTACAGACGCAGTTTGTAGCGGCCCGTTATAGCCCTCTGAGTCAGCTTCGATTTGATATATTATGGGCCCCGTGGGTCAACCGATGCCGCCACGAACGTCCATTTGAAGCCCAAGTGCGCAAGCCCACTCTATCAAATCCATGGGCCTACACATGGGTTTTTAGGCCCAAAGACAAATCGTTATAGATGGGCTTTATAGCCCGCACTATAGCCGTCTGAGTAAGCTTATATTTGATATATTATGGGCCCCGTGGGTCAACCGATGCCACCACGAACGTCCATTTGTAGCCCAAGTGCCCAAGCCCACTGTATCAAATCCATGGGCCTAAACATGGGTTTTTGGGCCCAAAGACAAATCGCTATAGATGCGCTTTAGAGCCCGCACTGTAGCCCTCTGAGTCAGCTTCGATCTGATATATTATGGGCCCCGTGGGTCAACCGATGCCGCCACGAACATCCATTTGAAGCCCAAGTGCCCAAGCCCACTCTATCAAATCCATGGGCCTGAACATGGGTTTTTGGGCCCAAAGACAAATCGCTATAGATGGGCTTTAGAGCCCGCACTGTAGACCTCTGAGTCAGCTTCGATCTGATATATTATGGGCCCCGTGGGTCAACCGATGCCGCCACAAACGTCCATTTGAAGCCCAAGTGCGCAAGCCCACAATCAAATCCATGGGCCAAAATAGTGGTTTTCGGGCCGCAAAACAAAGGAATTTGGGCCCGAGGACGGCCCGCTACAGACGCAGTTTGTAGCGGCCCGTTATAGCCCTCTGAGTCAGCTTCGATTTGATATATTATGGGCCCCGTGGGTCAACCGATGCCGCCACGAACGTCCATTTGAAGCCCAAGTGCGCAAGCCCACTCTATCAAATCCATGGGCCTACACATGGGTTTTTAGGCCCAAAGACAAATCGTTATAGATGGGCTTTATAGCCCGCACTATAGCCGTCTGAGTAAGCTTATATTTGATATATTATGGGCCCCGTGGGTCAACCGATGCCACCACGAACGTCCATTTGTAGCCCAAGTGCCCCAAGCCCACTGTATCAAATCCATGGGCCTAAACATGGGTTTTTGGGCCCAAAGACAAATCGCTATAGATGCGCTTTAGAGCCCGCACTGTAGCCCTCTGAGTCAGCTTCGATCTGATATATTATGGGCCCCGTGGGTCAACCGATGCCGCCACGAACATCCATTTGAAGCCCAAGTGCCCAAGCCCACTCTATCAAATCCATGGGCCTGAACATGGGTTTTTGGGCCCAAAGACAAATCGCTATAGATGGGCTTTAGAGCCCGCACTGTAGACCTCTGAGTCAGCTTCGATCTGATATATTATGGGCCCCGTGGGTCAACCGATGCCGCCACGAACGTCCATTTGAAGCCCAAGTGCGCAAGCCCACAATCAAATCCATGGGCCGAAATAGTGGTTTTCGGGCCCCAAAACAAAGGAATTTGGGCCCGAGGACGCCCGCTACAGACGCAGTTTGTAGCGGCCCGTTATAGCCCTCTGAGTCAGCTTCGATTTGATATATTATGGGCCCCGTGGGTCAACCGATGCCGCCACGAATGTCCATTTGAAGCCCAAGTGCGCAAGCCCACAATCAAATCCATGGGCCGAAATAGTGGTTTTCGGGCCCCAAAACAAAGGAATTTGGGCCCGAGGACGGCCCGCTACAGACGCAGTTTGTAGCGGCCCGTTATAGCCCTCTGAGTCAGCTTCGATTTGATATATTATGGGCCCCGTGGGTCAACCGATGCCGCCACGAACGTCCATTTGAAGCCCAAGTGCGCAAGCCCACTCTATCAAATCCATGGGCCTACACATGGGTTTTTAGGCCCAAAGACAAATCGTTATAGATGGGCTTTATAGCCCGCACTATAGCCGTCTGAGTAAGCTTATATTTGATATATTATGGGCCCCGTGGGTCAACCGATGCCACCACGAACGTCCATTTGTAGCCCAAGTGCCCAAGCCCACTGTATCAAATCCATGGGCCTAAACATGGTTTTTGGGCCCAAAGACAAATCGCTATAGATGCGCTTTAGAGCCCGCACTGTAGCCCTCTGAGTCAGCTTCGATCTGATATATTATGCGCCCCGTGGGTCAACCGATGCCGCCACGAACATCCATTTGAAGCCCAAGTGCCCAAGCCCACTCTATCAAATCCATGGGCCTGAACATGGGTTTTTGGGCCCAAAGACAAATCGCTATAGATGGGCTTTAGAGCCCGCACTGTAGACCTCTGAGTCAGCTTCGATCTGATATATTATGGGCCCCGTGGGTCAACCGATGCCGCCACGAACGTCCATTTGAAGCCCAAGTGCGCAAGCCCACAATCAAATCCATGGGCCGAAATAGTGGTTTTCGGGCCCCAAAACAAAGGAATTTGGGCCCGAGGACGGCCCGCTACAGACGCAGTTTGTAGTGGCCCGTTATAGCCCTCTGAGTCAGCTTCGATTTGATATATTATGGGCCCCGTGGGTCAACCGATGCCGCCACGAATGTCCATTTGAAGCCCAAGTGCGCAAGCCCACAATCAAATCCATGGGCCGAAATAGTGGTTTTCGGGCCCCAAAACAAAGGAATTTGGGCCCGAGGACGGCCCGCTACAGACGCAGTTTGTAGCGGCCCGTTATAGCCCTCTGAGTCAGCTTCGATTTGATATATTATGGGCCCCGTGGGTAAACCGATGCCGCCACGAACGTCCATTTGAAGCCCAAGTGCGCAAGCCCACTCTATCAAATCCATGGGCCTACACATGGGTTTTTAGGCCCAAAGACAAATCGTTATAGATGGGCTTTATAGCCCGCACTATAGCCGTCTGAGTAAGCTTATATTTGATATATTATGGGCCCCGTGGGTCAACCGATGCCACCACGAACGTCCATTTGTAGCCCAAGTGCCCAAGCCCACTGTATCAAATCCATGGGCCTAAACATGGGTTTTTGGGCCCAAAGACAAATCGCTATAGATGGGCTTTAGAGCCCGCACTGTAGCCCTCTGAGTCAGCTTCGATCTGATATATTATGGGCCCCGTGGGTCAACCGATGCCGCCACGAACATCCATTTGAAGCCCAAGTGCCCAAGCCCACTCTATCAAATCCATGGGCCTGAACATGGGTTTTTGGGCCTAAAGACAAATCGCTATAGATGGGCTTTAGAGCCCGCACTGTAGACCTCTGAGTCAGCTTCGATCTGATATATTATGGGCCCCGTGGGTCAACCGATGCCGCCACGAACGTCCATTTGAAGCCCAAGTGCGCAAGCCCACAATCAAATCCATGGGCCGAAATAGTGGTTTTCGGGCCCCAAAACAAAGGAATTTGGGCCCGAGGACGGCCCGCTACAGACGCAGTTTGTAGCGGCCCGTTATAGCCCTCTGAGTCAGCTTCGATTTGATATATTATGGGCCCCGTGGGTCAACCGATGCCGCCACGAACGTCCATTTGAAGCCCAAGTGCGCAAGCCCACTCTATCAAATCCATGGGCCTACACATGGGTTTTTAGGCCCAAAGACAAATCGTTATGGATGGGCTTTATAGCCCGCACTATAGCCGTCTGAGTAAGCTTATATTTGATATATTATGGGCCCCGTGGGTCAACCGATGCCACCACGAACGTCCATTTGTAGCCCAAGTGCCTAAGCCCACTGTATCAAATCCATGGGCCTAAACATGGGTTTTTGGGCCCAAAGACAAATCGCTATAGATGGGCTTTAGAGCCCGCACTGTAGCCCTCTGAGTCAGCTTCGATCTGATATATTATGGGCCCCGTGGGTCAACCGATGCCGCCACGAACATCCATTTGAAGCCCAAGTGCCCAAGCCCACTCTATCAAATCCATGGGCCTGAACATGGGTTTTTGGGCCCAAAGACAAATCGCTATAGATGGGCTTTAGAGCCCGCACTGTAGACCTCTGAGTCAGCTTCGATCTGATATATTATGGGCCCCGTGGGTCAACCGATGCCGCCACGAACGTCCATTTGAAGCCCAAGTGCGCAAGCCCACAATCAAATCCATGGGCCGAAATAGTGGTTTTCGGGCCCCAAAACAAAGGAATTTGGGCCCGAGGACGGCCCGCTACAGACGCAGTTTGTAGCGGCCCGTTATAGCCCTCTGAGTCAGCTTCGATTTGATATATTATGGGCTCCGTGGGTCAACTGATGCCGCCACGAACGTCCATTTGAAGCCCAAGTGCGCAAGCCCACAATCAAATCCATGGGCCGAAATAGTGGTTTTCGGGCCCCAAAACAAAGGAATTTGGGCCCGAGGACGGCCCGCTACAGACGCAGTTTGTAGCGGCCCGTTATAGCCCTCTGAGTCAGCTTCGATTTGATATATTATGGGCCCCGTGGGTCAACCGATGCCGCCACGAACGTCCATTTGAAGCCCAAGTGCGCAAGCCCACTCTATCAAATCCATGGGCCTACACATGGGTTTTTAGGCCCAAAGACAAATCGTTATAGATGGGCTTTATAGCCCGCACTATAGCCGTCTGAGTAAGCTTATATTTGATATATTATGGGCCCCGTGGGTCAACCGATGCCACCACGAACGTCCATTTGTAGCCCAAGTGCCCAAGCCCACTGTATCAAATCCATGGGCCTAAACATGGGTTTTTGGGCCCAAAGACAAATCGCTATAGATGGGCTTTAGAGCCCGCACTGTAGCCCTCTGAGTCAGCTTCGATCTGATATATTATGGGCCCCGTGGGTCAACCGATGCCGCCACGAACATCCATTTGAAGCCCAAGTGCCCAAGCCCACTCTATCAAATCCATGGGCCTGAACATGGGTTTTTGGGCCCAAAGACAAATCGCTATAGATGGGCTTTAGAGCCCGCACTGTAGACCTCTGAGTCAGCTTCGATCTGATATATTATGGGCCCCGTGGGTCAACCGATGCCGCCACGAACGTCCATTTGAAGCCCAAGTGCGCAAGCCCACAATCAAATCCATGGGCCGAAATAGTGGTTTTCGGGCCCCAAAACAAAGGAATTTGGGCCCGAGGACGGCCCGCTACAGACATAGTTTGTAGCGGCCCGTTATAGCCCTCTGAGTCAGCTTCGATTTGATATATTATGGGCCCCGTGGGTCAACCGATGCCGCCACGAATGTCCATTTGAAGCCCAAGTGCGCAAGCCCACAATCAAATCCATGGGCCGAAATAGTGGTTTTCGGGCCCCAAAACAAAGGAATTTGGGCCCGAGGACGGCCCGCTACAGACGCAGTTGTAGCGGCCCGTTATAGCCCTCTGAGTCAGCTTCGATTTGATATATTATGGGCCCCGTGGGTCAACCGATGCCGCCACGAACGTCCATTTGAAGCCCAAGTGCGCAAGCCCACTCTATCAAATCCATGGGCCTACACATGGGTTTTTTAGGCCCAAAGACAAATCGTTATAGATGGGCTTTATAGCCCGCACTATAGCCGTCTAAGTAAGCTTATATTTGATATATTATGGGCCCCGTGGGTCAACCGATGCCACCACGAACGTCCATTTGTAGCCCAAGTGCCCAAGCCCACTGTATCAAATCCATGGGCCTAAACATGGGTTTTTGGGCCCAAAGACAAATCGCTATAGATGGGCTTTAGAGCCCGTACTGTAGCCCTCTGAGTCAGCTTCGATCTGATATATTATGGGCCCCGTGGGTCAACCGATGCCGCCACGAACATCCATTTGAAGCCCAAGTGCCCAAGCCCACTCTATCAAATCCATGGGCCTGAACATGGGTTTTTGGGCCCAAAGACAAATCGCTATAGATGGGCTTTAGAGCCCGCACTGTAGACCTCTGAGTCAGCTTCGATCTGATATATTATGGGCCCCGTGGGTCAACCGATGCCGCCACGAACGTCCATTTGAAGCCCAAGTGCGCAAGCCCACAATCAAATCCATGGGCCGAAATAGTGGTTTTCGGGCCCCAAAACAAAGGAATTTGGGCCCGAGGACGGCCCGCTACAGACGCAGTTTGTAGCGGCCCGTTATAGCCCTCTGAGTCAGCTTCGATTTGATATATTATGGGCCCCGTGGGTCAACCGATGCCGCCACGAACGTCCATTTGAAGCCCAAGTGCGCAAGCCCACTCTATCAAATCCATGGGCCTACACATGGGTTTTTAGGCCCAAAGACAAATCGTTATAGATGGGCTTTATAGCCCGCACTATAGCCGTCTGAGTAAGCTTATATTTGATATATTATGGGCCCCGTGGGTCAACCGATGCCACCACGAACGTCCATTTGTAGCCCAAGTGCCCAAGCCCACTGTATCAAATCCATGGGCCTAAACATGGGTTTTTGGGCCCAAAGACAAATCGCTATAGATGGGCTTTAGAGCCCGCACTGTAGCCCTCTGAGTCAGCTTCGATCTGATATATTATGGGCCCCGTGGGTCAACCGATGCCGCCACGAACATCCATTTGAAGCCCAAGTGCCCAAGCCCACTCTATCAAATCCATGGGCCTGAACATGGGTTTTTGGGCCCAAAGACAAATCGCTATAGATGGGCTTTAGAGCCCGCACTGTAGACCTCTGAGTCAGCTTCGATCTGATATATTATGGGCCCCGTGGGTCAACCGATGCCGCCACGAACGTCCATTTGAAGCCCAAGTGCGCAAGCCCACAATCAAATCCATGGGCCGAAATAGTGGTTTTCGGGCCCCAAAACAAAGGAATTTGGGCCCGAGGACGGCCCGCTACAGACGCAGTTTGTAGCGGCCCGTTATAGCCCTCTGAGTCAGCTTCGATTTGATATATTATGGGCCCCGTGGGTCAACCGATGCCCGCCACGAATGTCCATTTGAAGCCCAAGTGCGCAAGCCCACAATCAAATCCATGGGCCGAAATAGTGGTTTTCGGGCCCCAAAACAAAGGAATTTGGGCCCGAGGACGGCCCGCTACAGACGCAGTTTGTAGCGGCCCGTTATAGCCCTCTGAGTCAGCTTCGATTTGATATATTATGGGCCCCGTGGGTCAACCGATGCCGCCACGAACGTCCATTTGAAGCCCAAGTGCGCAAGCCCACTCTATCAAATCCATGGGCCTACACATGGGTTTTTAGGCCCAAAGACAAATCGTTATAGATGGGCTTTATAGCCCGCACTATAGCCGTCTGAGTAAGCTTATATTTGATATATTATGGGCCCCGTGGGTCAACCGATGCCACCACGAACGTCCATTTGTAGCCCAAGTGCCCAAGCCCACTGTATCAAATCCATGGGCCTAAACATGGGTTTTTGGGCCCAAAGACAAATCGCTATAGATGGGCTTTAGAGCCCGCACTGTAGCCCTCTGAGTCAGCTTCGATCTGATATATTATGGGCCCCGTGGGTCAACCGATGCCGCCACGAACATCCATTTGAAGCCCAAGTGCCCAAGCCCACTCTATCAAATCCATGGGCCTGAACATGGGTTTTTGGGCCCAAAGACAAATCGCTATAGATGGGCTTTAGAGCCCGCACTGTAGACCTCTGAGTCAGCTTCGATCTGATATATTATGGGCCCCGTGGGTCAACCGATGCCGCCACGAACGTCCATTTGAAGCCCAAGTGCGCAAGCCCACAATCAAATCCATGGGCCGAAATAGTGGTTTTCGGGCCCCAAAACAAAGGAATTTGGGCCCGAGGACGGCCCGCTACAGACGCAGTTTGTAGCGGACCGTTATAGCCCTCTGAGTCAGCTTCGATTTGATATATTATGGGCCCCGTGGGTCAACCGATGCCGCCACGAACGTCCATTTGAAGCCCAAGTGCGCAAGCCCACTCTATCAAATCCATGGGCCTACACATGGGTTTTTAGGCCCAAAGACAAATCGTTATAGATTGGCTTTATAGCCCGCACTATAGCCGTCTGAGTAAGCTTATATTTGATATATTATGGGCCCCGTGGGTCAACCGATGCCACCACGAACGTCCATTTGTAGCCCAAGTGCCCAAGCCCACTGTATCAAATCCATGGGCCTAAACATGGGTTTTTGGGCCCAAAGACAAATCGCTATAGATGGGCTTTAGAGCCCGCACTGTAGCCCTCTGAGTCAGCTTCGATCTGATATATTATGGGCCCCGTGGGTCAACCGATGCCGCCACGAACATCCATTTGAAGCCCAAGTGCCCAAGCCCACTCTATCAAATCCATGGGCCTGAACATGGGTTTTTGGGCCCAAAGACAAATCGCTATAGATGGGCTTTAGAGCCCGCACTGTAGACCTCTGAGTCAGCTTCGATCTGATATATTATGGGCCCCGTGGGTCAACCGATGCCGCCACGAACGTCCATTTGAAGCCCAAGTGCGCAAGCCCACAATCAAATCCATGGGCCGAAATAGTGGTTTTCGGCCCCAAAACAAAGGAATTTGGGCCCGAGGACGGCCCGCTACAGACGCAGTTTGTAGCGGCCCGTTATAGCCCTCTGAGTCAGCTTCGATTTGATATATTATGGGCTCCGTGGGTCAACTGATGCCGCCACGAACGTCCATTTGAAGCCCAAGTGCGCAAGCCCACAATCAAATCCATGGGCCGAAATAGTGGTTTTCGGGCCCCAAAACAAAGGAATTTGGGCCCGAGGACGGCCCGCTACAGACGCAGTTTGTAGCGGCCCGTTATAGCCCTCTGAGTCAGCTTCGATTTGATATATTATGGGCCCCGTGGGTCAACCGATGCCGCCACGAACGTCCATTTGAAGCCCAAGTGCGCAAGCCCACTCTATCAAATCCATGGGCCTACACATGGGTTTTTAGGCCCAAAGACAAATCGTTATAGATGGGCTTTATAGCCCGCACTATAGCCGTCTGAGTAAGCTTATATTTGATATATTATGGGCCCCGTGGGTCAACCGATGCCACCACGAACGTCCATTTGTAGCCCAAGTGCCCAAGCCCACTGTATCAAATCCATGGGCCTAAACATGGGTTTTTGGGCCCAAAGACAAATCGCTATAGATGGGCTTTAGAGCCCGCACTGTAGCCCTCTGAGTCAGCTTCGATCTGATATATTATGGGCCCCGTGGGTCAACCGATGCCGCCACGAACATCCATTTGAAGCCCAAGTGCCCAAGCCCACTCTATCAAATCCATGGGCCTGAACATGGGTTTTTGGGCCCAAAGACAAATCGCTATAGATGGGCTTTAGAGCCCGCACTGTAGACCTCTGAGTCAGCTTCGATCTGATATATTATGGGCCCCGTGGGTCAACCGATGCCGCCACGAACGTCCATTTGAAGCCCAAGTGCGCAAGCCCACAATCAAATCCATGGGCCGAAATAGTGGTTTTCGGGCCCCAAAACAAAGGAATTTGGGCCCGAGGACGGCCCGCTACAGACATAGTTTGTAGCGGCCCGTTATAGCCCTCTGAGTCAGCTTCGATTTGATATATTATGGGCCCCGTGGGTCAACCGATGCCGCCACGAATGTCCATTTGAAGCCCAAGTGCGCAAGCCCACAATCAAATCCATGGGCCGAAATAGTGGTTTTCGGGCCCCAAAACAAAGGAATTTGGGCCCGAGGACGGCCCGCTACAGACGCAGTTGTAGCGGCCCGTTATAGCCCTCTGAGTCAGCTTCGATTTGATATATTATGGGCCCCGTGGGTCAACCGATGCCGCCACGAACGTCCATTTGAAGCCCAAGTGCGCAAGCCCACTCTATCAAATCCATGGGCCTACACATGGGTTTTTAGGCCCAAAGACAAATCGTTATAGATGGGCTTTATAGCCCGCACTATAGCCGTCTAAGTAAGCTTATATTTGATATATTATGGGCCCCGTGGGTCAACCGATGCCACCACGAACGTCCATTTGTAGCCCAAGTGCCCAAGCCCACTGTATCAAATCCATGGGCCTAAACATGGGTTTTTGGGCCCAAAGACAAATCGCTATAGATGGGCTTTAGAGCCCGTACTGTAGCCCTCTGAGTCAGCTTCGATCTGATATATTATGGGCCCCGTGGGTCAACCGATGCCGCCACGAACATCCATTTGAAGCCCAAGTGCCCAAGCCCACTCTATCAAATCCATGGGCCTGAACATGGGTTTTTGGGCCCAAAGACAAATCGCTATAGATGGGCTTTAGAGCCCGCACTGTAGACCTCTGAGTCAGCTTCGATCTGATATATTATGGGCCCCGTGGGTCAACCGATGCCGCCACGAACGTCCATTTGAAGCCCAAGTGCGCAAGCCCACAATCAAATCCATGGGCCGAAATAGTGGTTTTCGGGCCCCAAAACAAAGGAATTTGGGCCCGAGGACGGCCCGCTACAGACGCAGTTTGTAGCGGCCCGTTATAGCCCTCTGAGTCAGCTTCGATTTGATATATTATGGGCCCCGTGGGTCAACCGATGCCGCCACGAACGTCCATTTGAAGCCCAAGTGCGCAAGCCCACTCTATCAAATCCATGGGCCTACACATGGGTTTTTAGGCCCAAAGACAAATCGTTATAGATGGGCTTTATAGCCCGCACTATAGCCGTCTGAGTAAGCTTATATTTGATATATTATGGGCCCCGTGGGTCAACCGATGCCACCACGAACGTCCATTTGTAGCCCAAGTGCCCAAGCCCACTGTATCAAATCCATGGGCCTAAACATGGGTTTTTGGGCCCAAAGACAAATCGCTATAGATGGGCTTTAGAGCCCGCACTGTAGCCCTCTGAGTCAGCTTCGATCTGATATATTATGGGCCCCGTGGGTCAACCGATGCCGCCACGAACATCCATTTGAAGCCCAAGTGCCCAAGCCCACTCTATCAAATCCATGGGCCTGAACATGGGTTTTTGGGCCCAAAGACAAATCGCTATAGATGGGCTTTAGAGCCCGCACTGTAGACCTCTGAGTCAGCTTCGATCTGATATATTATGGGCCCCGTGGGTCAACCGATGCCGCCACGAACGTCCATTTGAAGCCCAAGTGCGCAAGCCCACAATCAAATCCATGGGCCGAAATAGTGGTTTTCGGGCCCCAAAACAAAGGAATTTGGGCCCGAGGACGGCCCGCTACAGACGCAGTTTGTAGCGGCCCGTTATAGCCCTCTGAGTCAGCTTCGATTTGATATATTATGGGCCCCGTGGGTCAACCGATGCCGCCACGAATGTCCATTTGAAGCCCAAGTGCGCAAGCCCACAATCAAATCCATGGGCCGAAATAGTGGTTTTCGGGCCCCAAAACAAAGGAATTTGGGCCCGAGGACGGCCCGCTACAGACGCAGTTTGTAGCGGCCCGTTATAGCCCTCTGAGTCAGCTTCGATTTGATATATTATGGGCCCCGTGGGTCAACCGATGCCGCCACGAACGTCCATTTGAAGCCCAAGTGCGCAAGCCCACTCTATCAAATCCATGGGCCTACACATGGGTTTTTAGGCCCAAAGACAAATCGTTATAGATGGGCTTTATAGCCCGCACTATAGCCGTCTGAGTAAGCTTATATTTGATATATTATGGGCCCCGTGGGTCAACCGATGCCACCACGAACGTCCATTTGTAGCCCAAGTGCCCAAGCCCACTGTATCAAATCCATGGGCCTAAACATGGGTTTTTGGGCCCAAAGACAAATCGCTATAGATGGGCTTTAGAGCCCGCACTGTAGCCCTCTGAGTCAGCTTCGATCTGATATATTATGGGCCCCGTGGGTCAACCGATGCCGCCACGAACATCCATTTGAAGCCCAAGTGCCCAAGCCCACTCTATCAAATCCATGGGCCTGAACATGGGTTTTGGGCCCAAAGACAAATCGCTATAGATGGGCTTTAGAGCCCGCACTGTAGACCTCTGAGTCAGCTTCGATCTGATATATTATGGGCCCCGTGGGTCAACCGATGCCGCCACGAACGTCCATTTGAAGCCCAAGTGCGCAAGCCCACAATCAAATCCATGGGCCGAAATAGTGGTTTTCGGGCCCCAAAACAAAGGAATTTGGGCCCGAGGACGGCCCCGCTACAGACGCAGTTTGTAGCGGCCCGTTATAGCCCTCTGAGTCAGCTTCGATTTGATATATTATGGGCCCCGTGGGTCAACCGATGCCGCCACGAACGTCCATTTGAAGCCCAAGTGCGCAAGCCCACTCTATCAAATCCATGGGCCTACACATGGGTTTTTAGGCCCAAAGACAAATCGTTATAGATTGGCTTTATAGCCCGCACTATAGCCGTCTGAGTAAGCTTATATTTGATATATTATGGGCCCCGTGGGTCAACCGATGCCACCACGAACGTCCATTTGTAGCCCAAGTGCCCAAGCCCACTGTATCAAATCCATGGGCCTAAACATGGGTTTTTGGGCCCAAAGACAAATCGCTATAGATGGGCTTTAGAGCCCGCACTGTAGCCCTCTGAGTCAGCTTCGATCTGATATATTATGGGCCCCGTGGGTCAACCGATGCCGCCACGAACATCCATTTGAAGCCCAAGTGCCCAAGCCCACTCTATCAAATCCATGGGCCTGAACATGGGTTTTTGGGCCCAAAGACAAATCGCTATAGATGGGCTTTAGAGCCCGCACTGTAGACCTCTGAGTCAGCTTCGATCTGATATATTATGGGCCCCGTGGGTCAACCGATGCCGCCACGAACGTCCATTTGAAGCCCAAGTGCGCAAGCCCACAATCAAATCCATGGGCCGAAATAGTGGTTTTCGGGCCCCAAAACAAAGGAATTTGGGCCCGAGGACGGCCCGCTACAGACGCAGTTTGTAGCGGCCCGTTATAGCCCTCTGAGTCAGCTTCGATTTGATATATTATGGGCCCCGTGGGTCAACCGATGCCGCCACGAATGTCCATTTGAAGCCCCAAGTGCGCAAGCCCACAATCAAATCCATGGGCCGAAATAGTGGTTTTCGGGCCCCAAAACAAAGGAATTTGGGGCCCGAGGACGGCCCGCTACAGACGCAGTTTGTAGCGGCCCGTTATAGCCCTCTGAGTCAGCTTCGATTTGATATATTATGGGCCCCGTGGGTCAACCGATGCCGCCACGAACGTCCATTTGAAGCCCAAGTGCGCAAGCCCACTCTATCAAATCCATGGGCCTACACATGGGTTTTTAGGCCCAAAGACAAATCGTTATAGATGGGCTTTATAGCCCGCACTATAGCCGTCTGAGTAAGCTTATATTGATATATTATGGGCCCCGTGGGTCAACCGATGCCACCACGAACGTCCATTTGTAGCCCAAGTGCCCAAGCCCACTGTATCAAATCCATGGGCCTAAACATGGGTTTTTGGGCCCAAAGACAAATCGCTATAGATGGGCTTTAGAGCCCGCACTGTAGCCCTCTGAGTCAGCTTCGATCTGATATATTATGGGCCCCGTGGGTCAACCGATGCCGCCTACGAACATCCATTTGAAGCCCAAGTGCCCAAGCCCACTCTATCAAATCCATGGGCCTGAACATGGGTTTTTGGGCCCAAAGACAAATCGCTATAGATGGGCTTTAGAGCCCGCACTGTAGACCTCTGAGTCAGCTTCGATCTGATATATTATGGGCCCCGTGGGTCAACCGATGGCCGCCACGAACGTCCATTTGAAGCCCAAGTGCGCAAGCCCACAATCAAATCCATGGGCCGAAATAGTGGTTTTCGGGCCCCAAAACAAAGGAATTTGGGCCCGAGGACGGCCCGCTACAGACGCAGTTTGTAGCGGCCCGTTATAGCCCTCTGAGTCAGCTTCGATTTGATATATTATGGGCCCCGTGGGTCAACCGATGCCGCCACGAACGTCCATTTGAAGCCCAAGTGCGCAAGCCCACTCTATCAAATCCATGGGCCTACACATGGGTTTTTAGGCCCAAAGACAAATCGTTATAGATTGGCTTTATAGCCCGCACTATAGCCGTCTGAGTAAGCTTATATTTGATATATTATGGGCCCCGTGGGTCAACCGATGCCACCACGAACGTCCATTTGTAGCCCAAGTGCCCAAGCCCACTGTATCAAATCCATGGGCCTAAACATGGGTTTTTTGGGCCCAAAGACAAATCGCTATAGATGGGCTTTAGAGCCCGCACTGTAGCCCTCTGAGTCAGCTTCGATCTGATATATTATGGGCCCCGTGGGTCAACCGATGCCGCCACGAACATCCATTTGAAGCCCAAGTGCCCAAGCCCACTCTATCAAATCCATGGGCCTGAACATGGGTTTTTGGGCCCAAAGACAAATCGCTATAGATGGGCTTTAGAGCCCGCACTGTAGACCTCTGAGTCAGCTTCGATCTGATATATTATGGGCCCCGTGGGTCAACCGATGCCGCCACGAACGTCCATTTGAAGCCCAAGTGCGCAAGCCCACAATCAAATCCATGGGCCGAAATAGTGGTTTTCGGGCCCCAAAACAAAGGAATTTGGGCCCGAGGACGGCCCGCTACAGACGCAGTTTGTAGCGGCCCGTTATAGCCCTCTGAGTCAGCTTCGATTTGATATATTATGGGCCCCGTTGGGTCAACCGATGCCGCCACGAATGTCCATTTGAAGCCCAAGTGCGCAAGCCCACAATCAAATCCATGGGCCGAAATAGTGGTTTTCGTGCCCCAAAACAAAGGAATTTGGGCCCGAGGACGGCCCCGCTACAGACGCAGTTTGTAGCGGCCCGTTATAGCCCTCTGAGTCAGCTTCGATTTGATATATTATGGGCCCCGTGGGTCAACCGATGCCGCCACGAACGTCCATTTGAAGCCCAAGTGCGCAAGCCCACTCTATCAAATCCATGGGCCTACACATGGGTTTTTAGGCCCAAAGACAAATCGTTATAGATGGGCTTTATAGCCCGCACTATAGCCGTCTGAGTAAGCTTATATTTGATATATTATGGGCCCCGTGGGTCAACCGATGCCACCACGAACGTCCATTTGTAGCCCAAGTGCCCAAGCCCACTGTATCAAATCCATGGGCCTAAACATGGGTTTTTGGGCCCAAAGACAAATCGCTATAGATGGGCTTTAGAGCCCGCACTGTAGCCCTCTGAGTCAGCTTCGATCTGATATATTATGGGCCCCGTGGGTCAACCGATGCCGCCACGAACATCCATTTGAAGCCCAAGTGCCCAAGCCCACTCTATCAAATCCATGGGCCTGAACATGGGTTTTTGGGGCCCCAAAGACAAATCGCTATAGATGGGCTTTAGAGCCCGCACTGTAGACCTCTGAGTCAGCTTCGATCTGATATATTATGGGCCCCGTGGGTCAACCGATGCCGCCACGAACGTCCATTTGAAGCCCAAGTGCGCAAGCCCACAATCAAATCCATGGGCCGAAATAGTGGTTTTCGGGCCCCAAAACAAAGGAATTTGGGCCCGAGGACGGCCCGCTACAGACGCAGTTTTGTAGCGGCCCGTTATAGCCCTCTGAGTCAGCTTCGATTTGATATATTATGGGCCCCGTGGGTCAACCGATGCCGCCACGAACGTCCATTTGAAGCCCAAGTGCGCAAGCCCACTCTATCAAATCCATGGGCCTACACATGGGTTTTTAGGCCCAAAGACAAATCGTTATAGATTGGCTTTATAGCCCGCACTACAGCCGTCTGAGTAAGCTTATATTTGATATATTATGGGCCCCGTGGGTCAACCGATGCCACCACGAACGTCCATTTGTAGCCCAAGTGCCCAAGCCCACTGTATCAAATCCATGGGCCTAAACATGGGTTTTTGGGCCCAAAGACAAATCGCTATAGATGGGCTTTAGAGCCCGCACTGTAGCCCTCTGAGTCAGCTTCGATCTGATATATTATGGGCCCCGTGGGTCAACCGATGCCGCCACGAACATCCATTTGAAGCCCAAGTGCCCAAGCCCACTCTATCAAATCCATGGGCCTGAACATGGGTTTTTGGGCCCCAAAGACAAATCGCTATAGATGGGCTTTAGAGCCCGCACTGTAGACCTCTGAGTCAGCTTTCGATCTGATATATTATGGGCCCCCGTGGGTCAACCGATGCCGCCACGAACGTCCATTTGAAGCCCAAGTGCGCAAGCCCACAATCAAATCCATGGGCCCGAAATAGTGGTTTTCGGGCCCCAAAACAAAGGAATTTGGGCCCGAGGACGGCCCGCTACAGACGCAGTTTGTAGCGGCCCGTTATAGCCCTCTGAGTCAGCTTCGATTTGATATATTATGGGCCCCGTGGGTCAACCGATGCCGCCACGAATGTCCATTTGAAGCCCAAGTGCGCAAGCCCACAATCAAATCCATGGGCCGAAATAGTGGTTTTCGGGCCCCCAAAACAAAGGAATTTGGGCCCGAGGGACGGCCCGCTACAGACGCAGTTTGTAGCGGCCGTTATAGCCCTCTGAGTCAGCTTCGATTTGATATATTATGGGCCCCGTGGGTCAACCGATGCCGCCACGAACGTCCATTTGAAGCCCAAGTGCGCAAGCCCACTCTATCAAATCCATGGGCCTACACATGGGTTTTTTAGGCCCAAAGACAAATCGTTATAGATGGGCTTTATAGCCCGCACTATAGCCGTCTGAGTAAGCTTATATTTGATATATTATGGGCCCCGTGGGTCAACCGATGCCACCACGAACGTCCATTTGTAGCCCAAGTGCCCAAGCCCACTGTATCAAATCCATGGGCCTAAACATGGGTTTTTGGGCCCAAAGACAAATCGCTATAGATGGGCTTTAGAGCCCGCACTGTAGCCCTCTGAGTCCGCTTCGATCTGATATATTATGGGCCCCGTGGGTCAACCGATGCCGCCACGAACATCCATTTGAAGCCCAAGTGCCAAGCCCACTCTATCAAATCCATGGGCCTGAACATGGGTTTTTGGGCCCAAAGACAAATCGCTATAGATGGGCTTTAGAGCCCGCACTGTAGACCTCTGAGTCAGCTTCGATCTGATATATTATGGGCCCCGTGGGTCAACCGATGCCGCCACGAACGTCCATTTGAAGCCCAAGTGCGCAAGCCCACAATCAAATCCATGGGCCGAAATAGTGGTTTTCGGGCCCCAAAACAAAGGAATTTGGGGCCCGAGGACGGCCCGCTACAGACGCAGTTTGTAGCGGACCGTTATAGCCCTCTGAGTCAGCTTCGATTTGATATATTATGGGCCCCGTGGGTCAACCGATGCCGCCACGAACGTCCATTTGAAGCCCAAGTGCGCAAGCCCACTCTATCAAATCCATGGGCCTACACATGGGTTTTTAGGCCCAAAGACAAATCGTTATAGATTGGCTTTATAGCCCGCACTATAGCCGTCTGAGTAAGCTTATATTTGATATATTATGGGCCCCGTGGGTCAACCGATGCCACCACGAACGTCCATTTGTAGCCCAAGTGCCCAAGCCCACTGTATCAAATCCATGGGCCTAAACATGGGTTTTTGGGCCCAAAGACAAATCGCTATAGATGGGCTTTAGAGCCCGCACTGTAGCCCTCTGAGTCAGCTTCGATCTGATATATTATGGGCCCCGTGGGTCAACCGATGCCGCCACGAACATCCATTTGAAGCCCAAGTGCCCAAGCCCACTCTATCAAATCCATGGGCCTGAACATGGGTTTTTGGGCCCAAAGACAAAATCGCTATAGATGGGCTTTAGAGCCCGCACTGTAGACCTCTGAGTCAGCTTCGATCTGATATATTATGGGCCCCGTGGGTCAACCGATGCCGCCACGAACGTCCATTTGAAGCCCAAGTGCGCAAGCCCACAATCAAATCCATGGGCCGAAATAGTGGTTTTCGGGCCCCAAAACAAGGAATTTGGGCCCGAGGACGGCCCGCTACAGACGCAGTTTGTAGCGGCCCGTTATAGCCCTCTGAGTCAGCTTCGATTTGATATATTATGGGCTCCGTGGGTCAACTGATGCCGCCACGAACGTCCATTTGAAGCCCAAGTGCGCAAGCCCACAATCAAATCCATGGGCCGAAATAGTGGTTTTTCGGGCCCCAAAACAAAGGAATTTGGGCCCGAGGACGGCCCGCTACAGACGCAGTTTTGTAGCGGCCCGTTATAGCCCTCTGAGTCAGCTTCGATTTGATATATTATGGGCCCCGTGGGTCAACCGATGCCGCCACGAACGTCCATTTGAAGCCCAAGTGCGCAAGCCCACTCTATCAAATCCATGGGCCTACACATGGGTTTTTAGGCCCAAAGACAAATCGTTATAGATGGGCTTTATAGCCCGCACTATAGCCGTCTGAGTAAGCTTATATTTGATATATTATGGGCCCCGTGGGTCAACCGATGCCACCACGAACGTCCATTTGTAGCCCAAGTGCCCAAGCCCACTGTATCAAATCCATGGGGCCTAAACATGGGTTTTTGGGCCCAAAGACAAATCGCTATAGATGGGCTTTAGAGCCCGCACTGTAGCCCTCTGAGTCAGCTTCGATCTGATATATTATGGGCCCCGGTGGGTCAACCGATGCCGCCACGAACATCCATTTGAAGCCCAAGTGCCCAAGCCCACTCTATCAAATCCATGGGCCTGAACATGGGTTTTTGGGCCCAAAGACAAATCGCTATAGATGGGCTTTAGAGCCCGCACTGTAGACCTCTGAGTCAGCTTCGATCTGATATATTATGGGCCCCGTGGGTCAACCGATGCCGCCACGAACGTCCATTTGAAGCCCAAGTGCGCAAGCCCACAATCAAATCCATGGGCCGAAATAGTGGTTTTCGGGCCCCAAAACAAAGGAATTTGGGCCCGAGGACGGCCCGCTACAGACATAGTTTGTAGCGGCCCGTTATAGCCCTCTGAGTCAGCTTCGATTTGATATATTATGGGCCCCGTGGGTCAACCGATGCCGCCACGAATGTCCATTTGAAGCCCAAGTGCGCAAGCCCACAATCAAATCCATGGGCCGAAATAGTGGTTTTTCGGGCCCCAAAACAAAGGAATTTGGGCCCGAGGACGGCCCCGCTACAGACGCAGTTGTAGCGGCCCGTTATAGCCCTCTGAGTCAGCTTCGATTTGATATATTATGGGCCCCGTGGGTCAACCGATGCCGCCACGAACGTCCATTTGAAGCCCAAGTGCGCAAGCCCACTCTATCAAATCCATGGGCCTACACATGGGTTTTTAGGCCCAAAGACAAATCGTTATAGATGGGCTTTATAGCCCGCACTATAGCCGTCTAAGTAAGCTTATATTTGATATATTATGGGCCCCGTGGGTCAACCGATGCCACCACGAACGTCCATTTGTAGCCCCAAGTGCCCAAGCCCACTGTATCAAATCCATGGGCCTAAACATGGGTTTTTGGGCCCAAAGACAAATCGCTATAGATGGGCTTTAGAGCCCGTACTGTAGCCCTCTGAGTCAGCTTCGATCTGATATATTATGGGCCCCGTGGGTCAACCGATGCCGCCACGAACATCCATTTGAAGCCCAAGTGCCCAAGCCCACTCTATCAAATCCATGGGCCTGAACATGGGTTTTTGGGCCCAAAGACAAATCGCTATAGATGGGCTTTAGAGCCCGCACTGTAGACCTCTGAGTCAGCTTCGATCTGATATATTATGGGCCCCGTGGGTCAACCGATGCCGCCACGAACGTCCATTTGAAGCCCAAGTGCGCAAGCCCACAATCAAATCCATGGGCCGAAATAGTGGTTTTCGGGCCCCAAAACAAAGGAATTTGGGCCCGAGGACGGCCCGCTACAGACGCAGTTTGTAGCGGCCCGTTATAGCCCTCTGAGTCAGCTTCGATTTGATATATTATGGGCCCCCGTGGGTCAACCGATGCCGCCACGAACGTCCATTTGAAGCCCAAGTGCGCAAGCCCACTCTATCAAATCCATGGGCCTACACATGGGTTTTTAGGCCCAAAGACAAATCGTTATAGATGGGCTTTATAGCCCGCACTATAGCCGTCTGAGTAAGCTTATATTTGATATATTATGGGCCCCGTGGGTCAACCGATGCCACCACGAACGTCCATTTGTAGCCCAAGTGCCCAAGCCCACTGTATCAAATCCATGGGCCTAAACATGGGTTTTTGGGCCCAAAGACAAATCGCTATAGATGGGCTTTAGAGCCCGCACTGTAGCCCTCTGAGTCAGCTTCGATCTGATATATTATGGGCCCCGTGGGTCAACCGATGCCGCCACGAACATCCATTTGAAGCCCAAGTGCCCAAGCCCACTCTATCAAATCCATGGGCCTGAACATGGGTTTTTGGGCCCAAAGACAAATCGCTATAGATGGGCTTTAGAGCCCGCACTGTAGACCTCTGAGTCAGCTTCGATCTGATATATTATGGGCCCCGTGGGGTCAACCGATGCCGCCACGAACGTCCATTTGAAGCCCAAGTGCGCAAGCCCACAATCAAATCCATGGGCCGAAATAGTGGTTTTCGGGCCCCAAAACAAAGGAATTTGGGCCCGAGGACGGCCCGCTACAGACGCAGTTTGTAGCGGCCCGTTATAGCCCTCTGAGTCAGCTTCGATTTGATATATTATGGGCCCCGTGGGTCAACCGATGCCGCCACGAATGTCCATTTGAAGCCCAAGTGCGCAAGCCCACAATCAAATCCATGGGCCGAAATAGTGGTTTTCGGGCCCCAAAACAAAGGAATTTGGGCCCGAGGACGGCCCGCTACAGACGCAGTTTGTAGCGGCCCGTTATAGCCCTCTGAGTCAGCTTCGATTTGATATATTATGGGCCCCGTGGGTCAACCGATGCCGCCACGAACGTCCATTTGAAGCCCAAGTGCGCAAGCCCACTCTATCAAATCCATGGGCCTACACATGGGTTTTTAGGCCCAAAGACAAATCGTTATAGATGGGCTTTATAGCCCGCACTATAGCCGTCTGAGTAAGCTTATATTTGATATATTATGGGCCCCGTGGGTCAACCGATGCCACCACGAACGTCCATTTGTAGCCCAAGTGCCCAAGCCCACTGTATCAAATCCATGGGCCTAAACATGGGTTTTTGGGCCCCAAAGACAAATCGCTATAGATGGGCTTTAGAGCCCGCACTGTAGCCCTCTGAGTCAGCTTCGATCTGATATATTATGGGCCCCGTGGGTCAACCGATGCCGCCACGAACATCCATTTGAAGCCCAAGTGCCCAAGCCCACTCTATCAAATCCATGGGCCTGAACATGGGTTTTTGGGCCCAAAGACAAATCGCTATAGATGGGCTTTAGAGCCCGCACTGTAGACCTCTGAGTCAGCTTCGATCTGATATATTATGGGCCCCGTGGGTCAACCGATGCCGCCACGAACGTCCATTTGAAGCCCAAGTGCGCAAGCCCACAATCAAATCCATGGGCCGAAATAGTGGTTTTCGGGCCCCAAAACAAAGGAATTTGGGCCCGAGGACGGCCCGCTACAGACGCAGTTTGTAGCGGCCCGTTATAGCCCTCTGAGTCAGCTTCGATTTGATATATTATGGGCCCCGTGGGTCAACCGATGCCGCCACGAACGTCCATTTGAAGCCCAAGGTGCGCAAGCCCACTCTATCAAATCCATGGGCCTACACATGGGGTTTTTAGGCCCAAAGACAAATCGTTATAGATTGGCTTTATAGCCCGCACTATAGCCGTCTGAGTAAGCTTATATTTGATATATTATGGGCCCCGTGGGTCAACCGATGCCACCACGAACGTCCATTTGTAGCCCAAGTGCCCAAGCCCACTGTATCAAATCCATGGGCCTAAACATGGGTTTTTGGGCCCAAAGACAAATCGCTATAGATGGGCTTTAGAGCCCGCACTGTAGCCCTCTGAGTCAGCTTCGATCTGATATATTATGGGCCCCGTGGGTCAACCGATGCCGCCACGAACATCCATTTGAAGCCCAAGTGCCCAAGCCCACTCTATCAAATCCATGGGCCTGAACATGGGTTTTTGGGCCCAAAGACAAATCGCTATAGATGGGCTTTAGAGCCCGCACTGTAGACCTCTGAGTCAGCTTCGATCTGATATATTATGGGCCCCGTGGGTCAACCGATGCCGCCACGAACGTCCATTTGAAGCCCAAGTGCGCAAGCCCACAATCAAATCCATGGGCCGAAATAGTGGTTTTCGGGCCCCAAAACAAAGGAATTTGGGCCCGAGGACGGCCCGCTACAGACGCAGTTTGTAGCGGCCCGTTATAGCCCTCTGAGTCAGCTTCGATTTGATATATTATGGGCCCCGTGGGTCCACCGATGCCGCCACGAATGTCCATTTGAAGCCCAAGTGCGCAAGCCCACAATCAAATCCATGGGCCGAAATAGTGGTTTTCGGGCCCCAAAACAAAGGAATTTGGGCCGAGGACGGCCCGCTACAGACGCAGTTTGTAGCGGCCCGTTATAGCCCTCTGAGTCAGCTTCGATTTGATATATTATGGGCCCCGTGGGTCAACCGATGCCGCCACGAACGTCCATTTGAAGCCCAAGTGCGCAAGCCCACTCTATCAAATCCATGGGCCTACACATGGGTTTTTAGGCCCAAAGACAAATCGTTATAGATGGGCTTTATAGCCCGCACTATAGCCGTCTGAGTAAGCTTATATTTGATATATTATGGGCCCCGTGGGGTCAACCGATGCCACCACGAACGTCCATTTGTAGCCCAAGTGCCCAAGCCCACTGTATCAAATCCATGGGCCTAAACATGGGTTTTTGGGCCCAAAGACAAATCGCTATAGATGGGCTTTAGAGCCCGCACTGTAGCCCTCTGAGTCAGCTTCGATCTGATATATTATGGGCCCCGTGGGTCAACCGATGCCGCCACGAACATCCATTTGAAGCCCAAGTGCCCAAGCCCACTCTATCAAATCCATGGGCCTGAACATGGGTTTTTGGGCCCAAAGACAAATCGCTATAGATGGGCTTTAGAGCCCGCACTGTAGACCTCTGAGTCAGCTTCGATCTGATATTTATGGGCCCCGTGGGTCAACCGATGCCGCCACGAACGTCCATTTGAAGCCCAAGTGCGCAAGCCCACAATCAAATCCATGGGCCGAAATAGTGGTTTTCGGGCCCCAAAACAAAGGAATTTGGGCCCGAGGACGGCCCGCTACAGACGCAGTTTGTAGCGGCCCGTTATAGCCCTCTGAGTCAGCTTCGATTTGATATATTATGGGGCCCCGTGGGTCAACCGATGCCGCCTACGAACGTCCATTTGAAGCCCAAGTGCGCAAGCCCACTCTATCAAATCCATGGGCCTACACATGGGTTTTTAGGCCCAAAGACAAATCGTTATAGATTCGGCTTTATAGCCCGCACTACAGCCGTCTGAGTAAGCTTATATTTGATATATTATGGGCCCCGTGGGTCAACCGATGCCACCACGAACGTCCATTTGTAGCCCAAGTGCCCAAGCCCACTGTATCAAATCCATGGGCCTAAACATGGGTTTTTGGGCCCAAAGACAATCGCTATAGATGGCTTTAGAGCCCGCACTGTAGCCCTCTGAGTCAGCTTCGATCTGATATATTATGGGCCCCGTGGGTCAACCGATGCCGCCACGAACATCCATTTGAAGCCCAAGTGCCCAAGCCCACTCTATCAAATCCATGGGCCTGAACATGGGTTTTTTGGGCCCAAAGACAAATCGCTATAGATGGGCTTTAGAGCCCGCACTGTAGACCTCTGAGTCAGCTTCGATCTGATATATTATGGGCCCCGTGGGTCAACCGATGCCGCCACGAACGTCCATTTGAAGCCCAAGTGCGCAAGCCCACAATCAAATCCATGGGCCGAAATAGTGGTTTTCGGGCCCCAAAACAAAGGAATTTGGGCCCGAGGACGGCCCGCTACAGACGCAGTTTGTAGGCGGCCCGTTATAGCCCTCTGAGTCAGCTTCGATTTGATATATTATGGGCCCCGTGGGTCAACCGATGCCGCCACGAATGTCCATTTGAAGCCCAAGTGCGCAAGCCCACAATCAAATCCATGGGCCGAAATAGTGGTTTTCGGGCCCCAAAACAAAGGAATTTGGGGCCCGAGGACGGCCCGCTACAGACGCAGTTTGTAGCGGCCCGTTATAGCCCTCTGAGTCAGCTTCGATTTGATATATTATGGGCCCCGTGGGTCAACCGATGCCGCCACGAACGTCCATTTGAAGCCCAAGTGCGCAAGCCCACTCTATCAAATCCATGGGCCTACACATGGGTTTTTAGGCCCAAAGACAAATCGTTATAGATGGGCTTTATAGCCCGCACTATAGCCGTCTGAGTAAGCTTATATTTGATATATTATGGGCCCCGTGGGTCAACCGATGCCACCACGAACGTCCATTTGTAGCCCAAGTGCCCAAGCCCACTGTATCAAATCCATGGGCCTAAACATGGGTTTTTGGGCCCAAAGACAAATCGCTATAGATGGGCTTTAGAGCCCGCACTGTAGCCCTCTGAGTCAGCTTCGATCTGATATATTATGGGCCCCGTGGGTCAACCGATGCCGCCACGAACATCCATTTGAAGCCCAAGTGCCCAAGCCCACTCTATCAAATCCATGGGCCTGAACATGGGTTTTTGGGCCCAAAGACAAATCGCTATAGATGGGCTTTAGAGCCCGCACTGTAGACCTCTGAGTCAGCTTCGATCTGATATATTAATGGGCCCCCGTGGGTCAACCGATGCCGCCACGAACGTCCATTTGAAGCCCAAGTGCGCAAGCCCACAATCAAATCCATGGGCCGAAATAGTGGTTTTCGGGCCCCAAAACAAAGGAATTTGGGCCCGAGGACGGCCCGCTACAGACGCAGTTTGTAGCGGCCCGTTATAGCCCTCTGAGTCAGCTTCGATTTGATATATTATGGGCCCCGTGGGTCAACCGATGCCGCCACGA
>CANTUR010002002.1:0-22569 GCA_947683625.1 Mallotus nudiflorus | reverse complement strand
GAGAAAGATTATTATAATCCAATATTTTATAAATTATTAAATTAATTTATGAGATTTACAATGTTAATAAATATTTTATTAAATTATAATATTTGATTATCTTGTGAAATTAAATTTAAAAATTTACTGTTGAATATTTTTTTAATATTATTAATATTATTATTTTTATTATTGTGAACTATTGACGTAGTATATTTTAATATTGTGCATATATATATTTTGTGAGTGAGAATAATTGAATTTTAATTATTATTTTAGTTAATTATTTATTAAATCAAATTGTGAGATTTATTAGTGTTAATTATTATTAATTATTTTATAATATTATTATTTGTGAGTAGTGTTAATTTAGAGTATTTAATATATTTAAATATTTTTGTGGTGAATTTAATTAGAAAAGTAAATATTTAATTAAAAATATTATGTTTACATTATTTTGTTCTTTTCTAATATATATATATATATATATATATATATATATTATTTTTAAACTATTTTATTTTTTCTCCAAAAGAAATTTACAAAAGTAAAAAACGTTCATGCAGTGCAGAGCTCCCTCTCCTCCCATTTTTCTTCTTCTTCTTTCTTTATCTCTTTCTTTCTTTATTTTTCTTTTTATTCTTTCCCTTTCTTGTAAACCACCACCTTAGGGCATGAGTTTTTATCTCTTTTCAAATCTTCAAACCATTTCAAGTTTCGACTTCAGTAATTATTCCGTTTTTATATATTTTTATTTTTCGTATTTTGAGTTTTTATTAGTTTAATCCTTTATTTGATTTTATTAGCTATTGTTGTTTTGAAATTAATTGTTGTAGAGGTTGTGAGGAAGGTAAATATGATTTTTATTTATTTTATAAAAATTTTGAATTTCCTAACTCGTAGTTACTATTTACATACTGTTCTGAGTTCAAAAAAATTTTTTTTTAATAAATTTTACTAATTATTTTAATCATATTTTGTGAAGAAATTTTATTGAAATTATGTTTTGATTATTTATAATGAATTTTTGAATGTTTATGTAAAATTAGGAAAAATTAGTATAAATTGGTAATTTTGTATTTTAATTGAAATTATTGTTAATTATTATATTTTGGATAATTTTTTATTAATAAATAGTATTAAAATAATTTTTATGAATTATTTACTATTTTTAGCTAATTAATAATAATTTTGAAAATATATTCAAATAAAAATTTTATTTATTATTTTATGATTAAATGAATTTTTAGCTATTTTATTATATATTTGAGCAATTTAAATAATTATTGATAATTTATGCTATTTAATTTTGAATATTTGAAAATTAATTTTTATTAATATTATTTAATTATATTTAGAATTTTGTTATTCATTTTGAAAATAAATATCTTTGATGTTTTTATTATTTAAATAAATTGAATTGTGGTATTTTATTTATTTTTATGGATTCTAGTGATTTTAATATTTATTATTATATTATTGATTTTTGATGAATTGGTCCTCGGTTGGACAATAATTTTAATTCGGGGCCCCAACCCGAGATTTTGAGTGTTATGAATTTTTGAAGTGTGTTTGCGTGCAGGAACAACTATACTGTTAGTAGAGAGATGTTCATTTTACAGAGGAGATTCTGTCGAATTTTTTATAGATTTATCGTAAAACGTGATATCGGCCTATGTCGAATTTCTGGTGTTAGTTGAGTTGTGTCTTTGGTCAAGTCAGTTTCGTTACTCCTATAATTTTCATAATTCGGAGAATTTTCATTAATATATTTATGTTATTTTACGATCATATTTTAAATAAATATTATTTATTTTAGAGAACTCCAAGACTCGAGTTGTAGTACCAAGGTAGTAAAAAACGCGTTGTCTGGCACGCTCAACTTGTAAGTTAATTTTATGAAATGTGTGTTGTGCGTATTTTTATTATATATTCAAGTAATTAAAAATAATAAAGAAATGATCATATGATTGATTTATAAATATATTTATATTGACAGATGCATGATCATTTCTCCTACATTTATGATTAGTAATTGAACAGATGTTTAAAGGAAAACTATTTCGTTATGTTTATTTAATTATTATTTAGTCATTTAATTATCCATTATTTAATGATTTATTTATTTTATTTTATTATTTATAATTCAAATGGATTTAGAGATAACATGAGAATGAGCTACCTGATGGATTTCAACAGGACAATGTGCACATCGGTAAGATTGAGAGTGAATGTTAGAGGTTATATGGCTTAGTGATGCTTTACTCTCGGGCATGATTTATATTTATTACTGGGGCCGGTAGTTTGGTGAACCACCAATAAATATTGGTTTAAGTGAATTGACTGTGACTGGTAGCTTAGTGGATGTTTTGCTCTCAGGAACTAGCAGTCTCTGGATTATAAGAAAGTCACAATGCTATTAGAATAACGGTTTAGGTGTTGTAACAAGTTTTCTGTTAAAATAATTATTTTATATATATTCATATAGGGATTCCATATTAAACTGATTTAAGGGTTATAAAAAGATTTTATATAAATATTATCGAGAAAAGTAAATGATTTTAATAATTATAATTACTTTATTCTATTTTATTTAAAAAAAAGGGGTTTTAACAAATGGTTTTAAAATAGCATGTATTTTATAAAATTGATTCACCTAGTGAGGTCTGATGCCCATTAATTTATATATTTCAGGACCTTATAGTTAGTTTTCTAGTATTCCCCATCTGCGCCGGGTTCATTCTTCACCAGCTGCACTATGTATGTTGAATTGAAATATGTATTGTATAACTAAATTCTTGATACTGTAGTTGTTAATTAAAGAACTTATATTATTTGTATTCTTATTTTATCTGACTTAAGATGTTGTATTTGAAGAATATTATTATATGTATTTGGTTTTATGCATTTATTATCGGTTTATTATTAAGTGTATTGTTCTTACTTCGTAAAAAAAAAAATTTAAGGCTTACTATGGGTTTCAGGTACTTTATGTATTCTCATTCCCTAGTGTCAATCATGTACCTTTCGATTTGGGTCGTGATAAAGTTGGAATAAGAGCTAATGGTTTATTAATTGATCTTTAGGTCATTGGAAAATGTCTTTTCTTGAACAACTGTAGTGATTAGGTTGATAAAGGTTAATTATTGTCATTTTTGTTTCTAGAATTCCGTGTATATTCCATGTTTTGAATCTTATTGGTTTTCGCATCTTTCCAAATGAGGTGAACACGAACTATTTCTACCACATAGACAATATATAATGATAAGTAATCCTTTTAAGTTGAAGTTTTAATTCGAGTATTAGCCCCTATTCCACCTGTCTAGTATAGAGGTAGATCAAAGGCAACTTTAACTCAAGGGCCATAGCAATTACCATATATGGAGTAGGCAATTTCGAACTAGAACTTGAAGCACTTATGGCTAAGGTAGCCAGGATTGATGAGGGCTTGGTAGCGCTTAACTAAGCATGACAAGTGTTCAAATAAGATTGATGGAGAGATTAGAAGATGTCTAGCATGGATGCAACATGTTTGTACTCTTTAAGGGTGAAGTTGTCAATTAAAACTACAGTATAAGATTGGTACATGTAGTCAAATCAGTTTTATGTGACTACTGTAACATGGTTGGAGTTTAAAGAGTGATTTATAAGATACTTCTGTCTACCTTTAAAGTGAGACAATTTCATATGATGGTTATTATATAGTCCAAAAGAAAAGTGGTCAGTTAAGAAGAACATATGTGAACTCTTTAATCTGTCACGTCATGCTATAAATGTAATACATGATATAATGCAAACTTGCATAGTTATTTAGGTATTATAAGTGTTGTTTTATTTCATTTTAGTAAGATTTTATGCTTATTTAGTTATGCAATTGTTATTTTTAGTTTTTAATGCTTTTTATGGTAGTTTGTATGTTTTCTATATGTTTTTAGGTTCAATTGATACATTAGAAGGACCTTGGATTTGTTAGAATGAAGTATGAAGCTTGAAAAGACAAAGGAAGTTGAATTGGAGTTGTGCCGACTCGTTACACTAGGGAAAACTCATTACAGAAGCCATCTATGTCAACTCAACCCTTTGTGCTGACTCATTCCACTTGTGCCTCATCAATGAGATGTAACTTTTCAGCTTTGAGTAGTTTTTTTTTTATTTTGGCCATAACTTCTTCTACAAATATCCAAATGGGGTGATTCAAGTTGATATAGAAAGATAACTTAGAGATCTAAGACTTTTATGAAGGAACATTCTCCAAATAAGGTCATATGAAAGGATAAAAATACCCTAGAAGTTACTACATAGAGTTGTGACCTTTTATGTAAAAGGGCACCTTTTCAATTTGTAACTCCTTTTTAACCACCTCTAGGGTCTATCTGTAGATCAATGGCAACCTGTAAGAGGGAGAGATTCATTCAGATATATGAATTATAAGACGTATAGAATTATTTTCTTAGACTTAGTCTAGTGTTTTGAAGATCAATTAGAAAAAAGCAAGAAAGAAGAAAGAAAAGAAGATTGATCTACATCAACAAGTGTTGGAAGATTATTAAAAGGGTTTTATCAATTCCTTTTCTTATTTTGTTATTATTTTTTAATCATGTCTATTGGCTAAGTCTTGTTTGAGAAGCAATGATGAATTAAATAAGAACTACATTTTCTATCTTATCTTATTTATGATTTAATTTCAATTAGTGCTTGATTAAGTTATTTATGATTGATCACCATATGTAACTTATTTTAATTAAATTACTTACAATGAGAGTTGGAGTAATTTTTTGGAAATATAATTGAGATTACTTAAGAATTGGATTTACTTGGAGACAAGGAATTCATCTTAAGGGAAATAATTAGTAGATTACTTGTGATTTCCTTGTTTATCTCTACAACACACCGAGAGAGCTTATAGACTCTAGATGGGAATATCCTTAATTGACAATGAGAGTTACTTTTATGGATTTATTGGTGTAATGTCATTTATGATTTTCTCTTTTATTTGCAATACACTGAGAGAGCTTATAGATTCTAAGGGGAAATACTTCTAATTGATAACGAGAGTTACTTTTAGGAACCTTACTTTAATTTGCCAATGAGAGTTGGCTTTAAAGATTATACACACTAATTTCCAATCAATATGTTTTGTGATAAATTCTTATAAGTTCTTGTTTACATTTTGATTTGTGCTTCTCTTGTATATATATTGTATTTCTTATTCTATTTAGTATTATAGTAATTATGAATAATTAGATCACCAATTCTATTTGATTTAGTTTTTCCTATCCATCTGAGTATTTGCTCGGTTAATACATATTTCTTCCTAAATCTTGAGTGTTCGACATATGACTTACTCTATACTAAGTCCTTAAAGACTAGGGTTATACAATTCTACCCGCTTCAGAATTTAGCACCGTTGCCGAGGATTTGATTTAAGTAATTGTTATTAACTTAGGGTAGAAAAAGGTTATTTTAGGCCTTATTTTAATTTTTGTTGTTTTTGTTTTGTTTGATTGTGAATTTACATGTTCACTAGAAGTACTAGTGATAGCAATTTAAAATTTGATCCTAAAATTGATTTAACTTTATGTGCACTACACAAGGAACAAAGACAAAGAAAAGAGAATCAATTCAATAAAATGGCTCAACTAGAGAGAAGGACGTTAGGCGATTTTGCAATGCTCGATATCTCAGGTAGTTTTGGTGGAATTGTGGCTCCAGCTATTGCTAATAATAACTTTGAGATCAAGCCAAGTATTATCTAAATAGTGTAAAATAATTAGTTTGGAGGCTTACAAGGAGAAGATCCTTGTGCCTACATTTTGACTTTTCTTAATGTGTGTGCCACCTTCAAGACTAATGGTGTGACGGATGATGCAATAAGGTTGAGAATCTTCCCATTTTTTATTAAGGAAAAAGCAAAACTTTGGCTTGCAAGTTTGCTAAATGAATCAATCACAACATAGGATCAATTGAAGCAAGCATTTCTGCATAAATATTTTCCACCACACAAGACAACTAAGTTTCGCAATGAGATCACTAATTTCAAGCAAAGTGGAAGTGAGACAATTTATTTGGCTTGGGAGAGATTTAAGGAACTTCAAAGGTAATGCCCACATCATGGCTTGCCGAAATGGATGATTCCTTAAATTTTTTATAATGGTTTAACAAATGAGAATAGGAACATTATGAATGCGGCTTCTGGCAGAAAGTGGATGGATAAGATGGCTAGAGAAGCTATTACATTGCTAGAAGAACTTGCATCTCAAGGATACATGGGTGATGAAACCACCATGGCAAAGGCAAAGGGAGTTTTAGAACTTGACACCATCAATATGCTGAGTGCAAAGGTAGACACCCTCACCAAATTGGTAAGTAAATCTTAAGTTAATTCATTAGAATGTACTAATCTTGTTTGTGAGAATTGTGGAGGATCTCATTCATATTCTCAATGCAATGTACTTGCAAATAAGGATGTGAATTATGTGCAAGGAGGTTTTAACCAACAAATGGGGATGAATTCCAACACTTTTAACCCTCAATGGAGGAAACATCCTGAATTCTCATGTTCAAACCAATCCTCTTAATTAAACCCTCTATATAACCCAAACACTAAACCCTAAAATCCGCCTGGATTTCCTATGAAATAACAAGCCTTTAATCCTACCCAGTTTAAACCTAACCTTGAAACTCTTATGGAGCAATTTTTTAACCAACAAATGTCCATTAACAAATAAAATGAGGAGTAATTTAAGCAAATTAATTTTAAGCTTGAGCAACTTACTACTCATAACTGTATCCTTGAAACCTAAATCGCCCAACAAGCCTCTACCTCTAACATTAAACCTTTGGGAAAGCTCCCTAGCCAACCAGAGTATGTACAAAAAGAGACTTGTTAAGCAATTATATTGTGTAGTGGTAAGGAGGTTGAAAAGGATCTCAATAAGAAGAAAGGATTAGTTGATGATGATGATAGGGTAGAGATTGAGGAAGTTGATGTTAGAAGTAAAAATAATGATGAGATTTGAAAAAGAGATAAAAAGGGAAATGCCAATCCACCTAAAGAGGATGAACCTAAGGTAGACTTAAAAACTCTTCCTTTTCCTTAAAGGTACATAAGGCATAATTTGAATAAGCAATTAGACAAATTCCTTGACTATCTTAAGGATATCACTATCACTATACCATTTGTGGAAGTTATTAGAGATATGCCAGCTTGGGGTAAATTTTTTAAGGATATTATTAGCCATAAAAACAAGCTTAAAGATTATAGTTTAGTATCGCTTGTTGAAGAATCCAAAGCTATGTACTCCAAGTCTCCACCTAAGCTTAAGGATTCTGGTTCATTTATAGTTCCTTGTGTAATTAGAGGTACACATTTTGATAAATCTTTATGTGATATTAGTGCTAGTGTTAGTATTATGCTTTACTCTATCTACAAAAAGCTTGATTTGGATGAACTTAAGCCTACCAATATGTGTCTTTCCTTGGCGAATAAATCTATAACCTATCCACTTGGCATTCTAGAGAATGTGCCAACAAAATTGGGTAAGTTTATGATACCAGCTGACTTTATTGTGTTAGAAATATGGGAAGATTTTGAGATTCCAATTTTGGTTGGAAGACCATTTTTTAGGACAACAGGAGAAATTATAGATATGAAGAATGGAAATATCATATTGGAAGTGGATAATGAATGTATGGAATTTGATGTAATGAATATAATGAAGTCAACACCTATAGAAGTGGCAAGTAGAGTTGATTCTAATGATATTTTTTATGGATGCATTGAAGAAGTAATCCATTAGTGTTTAAGGAATGATGATATGGAGTCATTTAAGGTGTGAGAAGCTAATGAGCAAATTTTGGAGGTAGTTCCATATCAACCTTTTTAAAGGACATTAAGATTTGAACCTTTAAAGAGCGACGATGATCCAAAAGATTCTACACCTAATGAAGAAGTTGAGTTGGAGCTCAAGCCTATACCATCAAATCTCACATATGCATTTCTTGACTCTAATCTTAAATTTCCTTTTATTGTTCATTCATCTTTGCCTAGTAATGATATTGATGCTTTATGTGATAAAGTGAATAGTCATAAGAATGCTATTGGTTATTCTATTAATGACTTGAAAGGAATTAGTCCTAAAATATGTATGCATAGAATTTTATTGGAAGATAATGTCAAGCCTTCCATTGAAGGTCAAAGGAAATTAAATCCCAATCTCAAAAAAGTGGTGAGAAAAGAGGTAACAAAGTTGCTTGATAATGGAATTATATACTCTATTAGTGATAGTAAATGGGTGAGCCCCATTCAAGTAGTACCAAATAAGGGAGGCTTAACCATTGTTAGGAATGAATCTAATGACTTGATACCTACTAAAACTGTCACAAGATGGAGTATGTGTATTGACTATAGGAAATTAAATGAAGCAACTAGGAAGGATCACTTCCCATTACCTTTTATTGACCAAGTTCTTAAGAGATTAGCTAATTTTTTCTTATTTCTGTTACTTGGATGGACTTAGTGGATTTTATCAAATCCTTATTCATCCTAAAGATCAAGCTAAGACTACTTTTACATGCCCATATAGCACTTTTTCTTTTAGGTGAATACCTTTTGGTTTATGTAATGCACTCGTAACTTTTCAAAGGTGCATGTTTTCCATATTCAGTGATTTGCTTGATGATTGTGTAGAAATTTTTATGGATGATTTTAGTGTTTATGGTGCTAACTTTTCCAATTTTCTAAAAAATCTTTCTAAAGTTCTTGATAGGTGTATTGAGCATGGATTGGTCTTGAACTAGGAAAATTGTCATTTCATGGCATAAGAAGGCATAGTTCTTTGACATTTAGTTTGAAGAAGGGGCATCGAAGTTGACAGGGCAAAGATTGAAGTGATTGATAATTTGCCACCACCAAAGTATGTTAAAGATATAAGAAGCTTCCTTGGACATGCTGATTTTTTTTGAAGATTTATCAAAGACCTTTTTAAAATAGCAAAGCCATTGTGTACATTACTTGCTAAGGATGCGGTGTTTGAGTTTGATGATGAGTGCCTTGATGCATTTAAGACTTTGAAGAAGGCTCTTATTTTTGCACCTATCTTGAAACCACCTAATTAGGAGCAACCATTTGAAATAATGTGTGATGCTAGCAATTTTGTTGTGGGAGTTGTCTTAGGTCAAAGAAAGGAAGGCAAGCCTTATGTGATTTATTATGCTAGTAAGCTATTTAATGATGCTCAAATCAACTACACTACTACAGAAAAAGAGTTGATTGCTATTGTTTATGCATTCAATAAGTTTAAAGCATATCTTATAGGGCAAAAGGTGATTATTTATTCAGATCATGCTACTCTTAAATATCTTCTAAAAAAGAAGGATGCAAAACCTAGAATCCTAAGATGGATTTTAATTCTTCAAGATTTTAACTAGGAAGTACGAGATAATAAAGGAAGTGAAAACCTTATTGTCGACCACCTATCAAGGCTTGATCAAGATGGATTGAAGAAGAATGATGATGGTGTGCCAATTGATGAGTCATTTTATGGAGAACATATTTTTATAATGGCATCAAAGGAAACTCCATGGTTTGTAGATAATACAAATTATTTAGTAAGTGGTATTCTTCCTTATGGTATGGATTATAGATAAAGAAAAAAGTTCTTACATGATTATAGATTCTACTATTGGGAGGAGCCATTACTTTACAAGAGATGTGTCGATGGTTTGATTAGGTGATGCATTCCTTACGATGAAGTCCAAAATGTTTTGAAGCATTGCCATTCTTTGGATGTTGGTGAACATTTTGGAACATCAAATGATGTATCTAAGGTACTTCAATTTGGTTTTTGGTGGCCTACTTTGTTTAAGGATGCTAAAAAATATGAGCTTATATGTGATAGATGCTAAAGGATGGGAAATATATCAAAGAAGCATGAGATGCCTTTGAAAGGGATTCTTGAAGTTAAAATCTTTGATGTTTAGGGAATAGACTTCATGGGTCCATTTCCTAGTTCCTTGGGTTACAAGTATATTTTGGTCATGGTCGATTATGTCTCTAAGTGGGTAGAAGCAATGCCAACCCTGATAAATGATGTTAGAGTGGTTAAGAAAATGCTTAAGAAAGTCATTTTTCTGAGATTTGGTACCCCTAGAGCATTAATAAGTGATGGAGGTTCCTATTTTTGCAACTATTTAATTAAGGCTCTTTTGAAGACATATGGAGTAACACACAAGGTTGCTACTCTATATCACCCGCAAGCAAGTGGGCAAGTTGAGGTGAGTAACTGAGAGATTAAATGGATTTTAGAGAAAACAGTCTCTTCTTCAAGGAAAAATTAGGCATTAAAGCTTGATGATGCATTATGGGCCTATAGGATGACTTTTAAGACTCCGATAGGCCTTACTCCTTATCAATTGATCTATGGGAAGTCATGTCACTTACCCGTTGAGCTTGAGCATAAGGCATATTGGGCGACAAGAGCATTGAATTTTGACTTGATGAAGGCAGGTAAGAAAAGGTTACTTTAACTTAATGAACTCAATGAGTTGAGAATGAATGCTTATGAGAATGCAAAGTTATATAAGGAACGCACTAAGTTCTAGCATGATAAGCATTTGATCAAGAACGAATTTCATGAGGGACAACTTGTATTGCTTTTTCATTCAAGAATGAAATTGTTTATGGGTAAGTTGAAGTCTAGATGGTTAGGTCCTTTCACGGTTGTTAAGGTATATCCTCACAATGCAGTGGAAATTACCAATAGTAAAGGGGAAATCTTTAAGGTAAACAGACACCATCTTAAGCCATACTTAATCGGTGAAGCAACTACACAGAGTCAGTCTATCTCTCTCTAAACATTAATGAAATTAGGGTACGTTTACTAACACATTCTTCATCTTATTTAATTTTATTACACATTTTTACTTTATGTTTCTATTTCATTTTTTATTTCATTTTAGTTCATAATTTTATTTTAGATTTTAATACTTCTAAAGTTATCTTTATAATGTTTTTGAAACTACACATTTTTATATCATTTTTTTCTTTACTTTATTTTCTTTATTTATACATATTTCCTTATTAAAATGTTCTTACTTCAAGTATACATTCAGTTTATAATTAGTTTATTTTTAGTTTCTAATCCCATTTTCATACATTTCTTTTTCAAATATTATTTAAACAATAACTTAGAAATTTTTTTTATGAAATTGTATACTGTCACGAATCGTTATAGGCATTCTGAGTCGTTACAGAGAGCCTACGTGCTGAGTCATTACGATTGGTGCAACTCAAGCCAGAAATGCATCTCTGTAATGAGTCATTACGGACGTGCCAACTCATTACAGAGAGTAATCGTGCCAAGTCATTCCAAAGTATGACTCGACATAAGCCAAAGGAAGGCGTAACGACTCGTTCCTGCAGAATGACTCATTACAGAGGACTGGCGTGCCGACTCGACCACTTGGGCCGAGTTATGCCACCTCCAATTTTTTTTGCATATTTCACATATACACACATATACATTTCCAGTAGCTTTGAATTTAGTTTTGACATTTTTTATTAGTTTCTATTTAGTTTACAATTCAAAATTGCTTGAAAAGGTGCTTAATTTTTCAAAAGGTGTCATACCTTTTCACTTACACACACACCTTTTCATATATCCCTTACACAACCCTTCACTAACCCTTACACCCCTCTAACACCTATATATACACCCTTTTGACCACCAAATCACTCATATTTCCTACTAACAAAAATCCATACGAATTTCGCTACTTACACACACAAACAACTCCTATTCATTCATTTTCTTCCTTCTCTCTTCCATACCATCCAAGCTTTTCATTTCCTCTCTACAAACAAACCCTAACCGTATCAAATATCCTTTCCCATTCCATCTTTTCCTTTTCATTTACTCATTATCATTACTTATACTCTACATATTTTTATAACTTTCTGACTTCATCTAAGTAAGATTAACATTATGGGTAAGACAAGAGGTTCATCATCCAAGAGACCCCATATTGAAGAATCTCACCAAGAAGAGGAGGAAAATCTGAGCAAGACTTACAAGGCTAAGTTCCTCATCCTTACACATAAGGAAGGTTCTAAGTTGACAATAAAAAGATTTAGAGAAATCTTGGGTTGTAAGTATATTCCTAACTCCCTCTTGAACAATTTGGGTATGCTTGATGTGTTTGATAATATGCTTACTCAATGTGGCCTTAAGAAGTTTGTCTCTCTACATGAGGACACTTATATTGATTTGCTTACTAAGTTTTATACTACCTTGGATGTTCATGCCAACAAATTCATAAATTCTGGAATTTAGGTTGGAAGGCAAGAAACACCAACTAACTTATTCTTTCATGAATAATGTGTTTGGCTTTAAGAAGGATGGTTTATGTGATCCCCCATCTAACTTTAAGTTGAATGAATTCTGGACCTTTTTAACTGATTTATAGACCCCATTTCAACCTAAAAAAGCCAAGGCTATGTTCGTAAAAAATATGAAATATTGGTTGTTCCATAAGGTCCTAGCATGTGTTATTTTTCGTAAGTCTGAATTTAATAAGGTTTCTGCACAAGAACTGTTTCTTATGTGGTGTGTTCATAACAAAAAGCAAGTTTCTTGGACTTATTGGATATTCAATTAGTTATTAACTTGTGCACCATGTAAGGATGTACCCTTGACATATGGACATGTGGTCACCCTAGTAGCAAAGGCTTTGAACATAAATCTTGAAAATTACACTTGCACAGTTGAATGCTCTTATTTTACTAACCATGCTCTTATGAGAGAAGAAGTATGTGATGCAGGTATATGATTCATTCCCGCCCACAATCATTCATGTTGGTGTGGAATTATTGAATCATCCTGAGTTGAGGAGCCACCACCAACCAAATACCAACCAGAAAGTGATCCAGAAGAAGAGCTTCCTCAATACCAACCTTTTGGAGAAGTCCCTTTGTTGACCTACCATCTCTAAAGTGCACTGGGTCCTTGAAGTGAACACCCACTAATTTGGAATCAAATTTTGAACAATCAAATTGCTATGCAAGGGTATTTGAATGCTATGGAATGTCACTAAAGGCAATTATCCTGTCGTTAACGAAAGATGGAATATAAGTTGAATTGGTACTTTGCTCAATTTGGATGCTCAATTAAGTCTCCACCCACCACTCTGACTGACAACTAAGGGGGTATTTCTATCCTTTCCCTTGTTTTATTTTCATTACATTAGGGACAATGCATGCGTTTAAGTGTGGGGGAAGGGATATGGATATAGATATTAGTATTAGTATATTAGTAATATATGTGTTATTTGTTTATTCTACATCTTTATGCATTTGCATTAATTTTGCTATTCATTTTATTCCCATATTTAATAAGTAGTTATCCTTAATAGCCTTTTTGATTTTGATTGATTTTGCTAATATTGAACTATCATTGCTTAATTGGTAGAAGTTTTAAGTTTCATGTAGTATAAATAGTAAGTTTATCATTTTATCTCTTTCTATTATTTCTAAAGTCTAAGAAATGTATTAGTCAACTTGCTAACTATGCTTATGCTAGGTAGTAATGATTTAAGTTTAGTTTTTCTAGAGACTTAGGTAACCTTAGAGAAACTATAGCCATAATACCAAGATACTCATTTTTTAATAATGGATGAAGACAATTAAAAAAAAATCCAATTCATATCTGAAAGTAAATCCAATTCTTAAGTAATCTTAATTATATTTCTACCAAATTACTCCAACTCTCGTTTTAAGTAATTTAATTAAAATAAATTACATATGGTGATCAATCATAAATAACTTAATCAAGCACTAATTCAAATTAAATCATAAACAAGATAAGATAAAAAAATGTAGTTTTTATTTAATTCATCATTTCTTCTCAAACAAGACTTAGCCAATAGAAATGATTAGAAAATAATAAGAAAAGAAGAAAAGGAATTGATAAAACCCTTTTAATAATCTTCCAACACTTACTGATGTAAAGCAATCTTCTTTTCTTGCTTTTTTCTTGCTTTCTTCTAATTGATCTTCAAAACACTAGACTAAGCCTAAGAAAATAAATTCTATACTTCTTATAATAATTTTGTATGAATACATATCTAAATAAATCTCTCCCTCTTTCAGGTTGTTACTGATCTATATATAGACCCTAGAGGTGTTAAAAAGGAGTTATAAATTGAAAAGGTGCCCTTTTACATAAAAGGTCATAGCTCTATATAGCAACTTCTTGGGCATTTTTGTCCTTTTATATGACCTTATCTAGACAATATCCCTTCATAAAAATCTTAGGTCTCTGAGTTATCTTTCTAGAACAAATTGAATCACCTCATTTGGACATTTGTAGAAGAAGTTATGGCCAAAATATAAAAACTACTCACAACTAAAAAGTTGCATCTCATTGATGAGGCACAAGTGGAACGAGTCAGCACAAAGGGTTGAGTCGGCATGGATGGCTTTTGTAATGAGTCGTCCTTGGTGTAATGAGTCATCACAACTCTAATTTAACTTCCTTTGTCTTTTCAAGCTTTATACTTCATTCTAACAAATCCAAGGTCCTTCTAATGCATTAATTGAACCTAAAAACATATAGAAAACATACAAACTACCATAAAAAGCATTGAAAACTAAAAATAACAATTGCATAACTAAATAAGCATAAAAATTTACTAAAATGAAATGAAACAACACTTATAATGCCTAAATAACTATGCAAGTTTACATTATATCAAACTCCCCACACCTAGAACTTACTTGCCCCTAAGCAAGTATAGATCAAAGATGAAGAAATTATCATCTACTCCCAAAAAGTGTAGCATCCTTATCAAGTCATTTTAATCATGAATGAAGTTAAAAATAAAAAGGATAATTCAATAATTGAAATTCTAATGCTCAATAATGGCAAAATAGACAAGTCTTATAGTATAGGCAACAAGTTTACCAATTTATCAAAATCTACTAAGAATAAAATAAAAATGCAAAGTCAAAATTCTAACCAAGATATTTAGCTAAGATAGTCATGCTTCAAACTTAGGGATTCTAGAGGCAATAACAACCTTGAGAACATGTTAAGCACACATATCAACTCACTCTTCTCATGGCATTTTTAGACAATTTTATTCAAAAGCATATTTGCTAAATTTACTCTTTCCGAATGAATGCAAATGAGGAGCAAACATAAATGCACACAACTTACTCGAGATCCATCTACTTATAACATTATACATCTCTTTCTGAATGAATGCAAATAAGGAGCATACTCAATTGCACACAACTTACTCAAGATGCATCATATCACAAGCATTTTTTCTTTTTTTATTTATTTTTCTTTTCTTTTTTTCATTTGAATTGGAGTTGTGCTGACTCGTTACACCATAATTCATCTTAAGGGAAACAATTAGTAGATTACTTATGATTTCCTTACCTATCTATACAATACACTGAGAGAGCTTGTAGTCTCTAGATGGGAATATCCTTAATTGACAACGAGAGTTGCTTTTATGTATTTATTTGTATAATGTCATTTATGATTTTATTTTATCTCTGCAATACACCAAGAGAGCTTGTAGATTCTAAGGGGAAATACTTCTAATTGATAACGAGAGTTACTTTTAGGAAACTTGCTTTAATTTTCCAACGAGAGTTGCTTTTAAAGATTATACGCACTAATTTCCAATCAATATATTTTGTGATAAATTCTTATAAGTTCTTATTTACATTTTAATTTGTGCTTCTCTTATATATATATATATATTGTATTTCTTATTCTGTTTAGTATTATAGTAATTAGGAATAATTAGATCACCAATTCTATTTGATTTAGTTTTACCTATCCATCTCAGTATTTTCTCAATTAATACATAATTCTTCCTAAAATTCTGAGTGTTCGACACCCGACTTGCTCTATACTAAGTCCTTAGAGATTAGGGTTATACAATTCTACCCGCTTCAATATAGTATAAGATGAGACTGGTAAAACTATATGTTATAAGATTAAGTTTAATATATAAATTAGCATTCGAGCTAAAGACTGAAATTTAGAGAGTTAATTACAAAATTAGTCCTTTGGGCTGTTATTAACCTAGGGGTGATTTTGGAAAAGGATTTTTTAGCTTGACATTATGCTACTCTGGGTTACTTAGAGTAGGAGGTGAGACATTCTGCGCCCATAGTTGTTAAGGATTTCTAGGACATAACTAGAAGTGCATATAAAAGGATTATTGATTGTGTTTTCCTTGGTTTTGATTTAAGTTACGGATAAGATCGAGTGTTATAATGAAAATGTTTTGAAGAGTTGGTTGATAAATTTAAAACTTTAGTGATATAGATAATGAAGTTATTTGATTTTGGATTTTAGGAAGATGACCAGGACTAGAGATAGAGGCATAGGTAAAGGTTATGGGTTATAAGTTGATAAAAATTTATAGTTAATGATTAGTTTATTAGAATTGGGAGTTTATTAGGAATATGATTTATAATTAATGGAGTCACATATTGTTTTAATCTATCTTAGGATATAAGAATGATAGGTAAAGATGTAAATAAATATACATATAGGAATAACCTATGAGACTATAAATTGTGAATTATAATGAAATTTAAGGATTTAAAATTTAAGTATAGTTAATGGACATTATAGATATTGACGACTTTATTAAAACTTTATCTGGATGATGGATGTAATTTATATTCAATGGTACAATAAGATGATTTATTCAATTTTATGATATAAGAGTTGAATTATAGTAATTATAGAGATTAAATTATAGATCAACTAATGAAATGATAATTTATGTAAGTGTTTTAGAAAGATTTATTCCACTAAGAAAAGTACAGAGACGAGAAAAAGGTTGCATAAGAAATAAAAGTGTAAGTAAGCTTAAATTTGATATTTAGTTGAATTAAGAGATGATATGACAATAAAACGGTGTAATAAGGAATATTAAAAACCTTAAGGATATGAGATGATCAATTGATACTTTAATGGTAGACCTATTGAAATTTTATGGAAGTTAGCATATTTAGTAAATAAGTTTTCAAGAATGATAAGTAGTTTTTAAAGGTATAGCTAATTGATTTAATAATTTTGTTTGCAATTAAGATAATTATAGTGATATAAGCTTTTTCATATTAATTGTGTTGAGGTTGATCTTAAGAGTTGATACATAAATTAATGATAATAAAGTGAAATGTATAAAAGAGACTTGAATTATATATATATATATATATATATATATATATATATATATATATATATATATATATATATATATATATATATATATATATATATATATATATATATTATTGAGTACAACTCTATAATGATATGACATTAGCATTGTGGGTAAGTGTGAATCATATGAATTTAGTAGGTAAGAAAAATTGATATATGATAGTATGTGCATAATTTATAAATTATATGAGGTGTTATACAATAAGATAGTGATTGTATGAGTAAATTCGTGGAATGAGAAGATAGAATTCGAATTTAAAATTTTAATTATAGTTGTTTCAATTTAAGAAAACTAAAGGTGTAGTTATAAAAAAAAAAAGCGGACTTAAGGATTTAACTATTAAAATTATAAGAAATAAGTGCATATCTTTGAAGATTAAATGAAAGTCTTAAGTTTGAGCTGAGATTGTATCATTTAAGCTATATTAGTTACCTTGAGAGTGATAAGCTAAATATATAAAGTAATACATCATAGTAGTGCAGTGAAAGTTAGATATACGAATCTTAAATTAGACTAAAAATTAGTGATGAATTGAATATTTAGATTGATAAGTAATATGTATAAGTTTGATGGATTTTGCTAACAATAGGAAGCATTAAAACTTTGTGGTTATTATATGGTGAACTACTAGTTTAGCAAATTAGAATTTATGATATATATAAAAAATCTATTATAAGATTTGGATGACTGGTGGATATAAGAATAGTTGTGAAATAAATATTAAATGTACCATGGTGTATGGAAATATGGTCATTTGAAGGAATAAACAAGGAAATTAATATAGCATGCAGTAGCAAGAGGAATAGTGAGAAAAGGCTATTAATATGGATAATTGAAAACATGGAGTTTGAGGAAAATAGGTGATGATTATTAATAAATAGTATAAGTTGACTTAAGCTTGAGCATATTAGCTAGTTGATGATGATCGTGATGATGATATAAGAATGGAGAGTTGGCACCGAGATATATAAGACATTTCAAGGTTTCAGAGAGAGTTCGCATGGTCACATATCGGTTGGTTTTGCCTTTGAATTTGTCTTAAGTGCATCTAGTATTCCATGTCTCAATGCCGAGGAAGTACATTTCAGTGTTGAGGAAGTATATTTTAGACCCTTTATACGTGTTACAGCCCAGAGTGTGTGGAAGTAAATGAAGATCTAACGTATGAGGAATAACCAATAGCGATTGTGGATTCTCAAGTTCATCAGCTACGTTCGAAACGGATCCTAATGGTCAAAGTGTTGTCGAGGAACAACAACTCGGAAGAGTACATATGAGAGACATAAGTTGAAATGTGAACAACATATCCCTATCTTTTTTTTCCTTGATGAATTCTTGTATTATGTTCTTTTTATTCAAAATTTGAGAATAAATTTTTATAAAGAGGGAAGATTGTTATAATTCAATATTTTATAAATTATTAAATTAATTTCTGAAATTTACAGTGTTAATAAATATTTTATTAAATTATAATATTTGATTATCTTGTGAAATTAAATTTGAAGATTTAGTGTTGAATATTATTTTAATATTATTATTGTGAACTATTGGTGTAGTGTATTTTAATATTGTGTATATATATATTTTGTGGGTGAGAATAATTGAGTTTTAATTATTATTTTAGTTAATTATTTATTAAATTAAATTGTAAGATTTATTAGTGTTGATTATTATTTAATTATTTTATAATATTATTATTTGTGAATAGTGTTAATTTAAAGTATTTAATATTTTTGTGGTGATTTTAATTAGAAAAATAAATATTTAAATTATATATATATATATATATATACATATTATTTTGTCTTTTCTCCAAAAAAAAATTTACCGAAGTAAAAAACATGCATGTAGTGCATAGCCCCCTCCCCTCCCATTTTTCTTCTTTTTCTTTCTTTATCTCTTTCTTTTTTTTTTTTCTTTCCCTTTGTCTATAAATGACCAACAACCACCACCTCAGGGCATGAGGTTGGTCTCTTTTGGAAACTCATCCTCTGGACTTCTCAAATCTTCAAACCGTTTCAAATTTTAACTCCGGTAACTATTCCATTTTTATATATTTCTATTTTTAGAATTTTTAGTTTTCGTTAGTTTAATCCTTTATTTGATTTTATTAGCTATTGTTGTTGTGAAATTAATTGTTGTAGAGGTTGTGAGGAATGGAAATGTGATTTTTATTTATTTTTGTAAAAATTTTGAATTTTCGGGCTCGTAGTTATTGTTCACATATTATTCTAAGCTTAGGAAAATTATATTTTTAATAAATTCTAATAATTATTTTAGGCATATTTTGTGAAGAAAGTTTATTGAAATTATGTTCCGATTATTTATTATGAATTGTCAAATGTTTATGTAAAATTGGATTTTTGAAAAAATTAGTATAAATTGGTAAATTTTGTATTTTAATTGAAATTATTGTTAATTATTATGTTTTGGATAATTTTTGAGTAATAAATAATATTAAAATAATTTTTATGAATTATTTACTAGTTTTAGCTAGTTAATAATAATTTTTGAAAATATATTCAAATAAAAATTTTATTTATTATTTTTATGATTAAATAGATTTTTAGCTGTTTTTATTATATATTTGAGAAATTTAAATAATTATTGATAATTTATGCTATTTAATTTTGAATATTTGAAAAATGAATTTTTATTAATATTGTTTAATTATATTTTGGATTTTATTACTTATTTTGAAAATAAATATCTTTGATATTTTTATTATTTAAATAAATTGAATTGTGGTATTTTATTTATTTTTATGGATTTTAGTGATTTTTAATATTTATTATTATATTATTGATTTTTGATTAATTGGTTTTTGGTTGGGTAATAATTTTAATTTGGGGGTCCAACTCAAAATTTTGAGTGCTATGAATTTTTAAAGTGTGCTTGCGTGCAGAAATGACTCTATTGTTAATAGAGAGATATCCGTTTTACAGGGAAACTCTGTCGAATTTTTGGTAGATTTCTCATAAAACGTGACATTGACTTGTGTCGAATTTTTAGTGGTAGTTGAGTTGTGTCTTTGGTCAAGTCAGTTTCATCACTCCTATAGTTCCTAATTTCGAAAATTTTCATGAATTTATTTATTTTATTTTAAGAGCATATTTTAAATAAATATTATTTATTTTAGAGAACTCCAAGACTCGAGTTGTAACACCAGGGCAGCAGAGACCGTGTCGCCCAGCACGTGTTTCCATAAGTATACCAAGAATATACCAAATATATATTAAGAATATACCAAACATATGCATCGTATATATTTCAAAATATACTAAATCATTTAATAAGATAATTCATGTTTAAACACATTATGGAAACATGGATGCTCATAATCATGTATCCTATATGCAATGCATCTATAAAATAATAACTTACAGGTTTGCGTTCCTCTAGAAAAACTCGATAAGTCTGGTCCGATAGGCCTTAGTTTTAACACAACTATAGAAAATAAGTAATAATAACAAATAGCATAATCGAACTCCTAATTTTACATTGCTAGGAATTCTAAGGGACGACACAATTTAAGACATAACTCGACCAAGAATCAAAACTCATGATTGACCCGATATCACGTTTTACGAGATTTCTATCAAAAATTCGACAGAGTCTCCTATGTAAAATGGACGTCTTTCTATTGAAAGTAGAGTCGATCCTGTAAGTAAATACACTTTTAAAACCATAAATGCACAATTTCCTAATTGAGGATCACAATTCTCAAAATCAATATTTAATAATAATATAATAAAAATCATCAAAATCCTTAAACAACAATAATAAACCACAATACAATTTATTTAAATAACAAAAACATTAAAGCTATTTATTTTTCCAAACTAGTTGATAAAATCTCAAATAAATTATATAATACTAATAAATATCCATTTTCAATTATTCAAAATTAAATAGTAAAATTCATAAATAATCATTTGAATAGTTCAAATATGTAATAAAAATAGTTAAAAATTCATTTAATCACAAAAATAGTAAATAATTTTATTATTTGAATATATTTTCAAAAATTACTATTAATTAGTTAAAAATAGTCAATAATTCGTAAAAATTATTTTAATACCATTTGTTATTCCAAAATTATTCAAAACATACTAATTAACAATAATTTCAATTAAAACACCAAATTTACTAATTTATAGTTATTTTTTCAGATATTAATTTTTCACGTAAACTGTCAAAAATTCATAGTAATTAATAGGGATACAATTTCAACATACTTCCTTCACAAACTATACTCCAAATATTATAAAAAATTTACTAAAAATATAAAGATTTCTCGGCGAGGGTCATTGGAATAGTGACTCGCCGAAAAAACTCAAAACCCAAAAATCCAAATAATTCAAAAAAACATATTTGTAAAGCTTAAGCTATACGCAATAACATTTCTAAAGACACTAAGCCTAAATCATAGAAAATAAAGCTCAAAAAAATTAAAAATTAAAAGTTGACCTAAACAAAAATTCAAGAAAACTTACAAATGGGACGATCTAAGCTTAAACCAAGCTTAAAATTAGCTTGCCCGAACCATGAGGATTCAAACAAGCCTGGGAACGTAAGTTAGGGCTGCCAGAATTGCCACTAACGACGAGCTGCACACCTACTGCTACTGTTGTTTCTACTATTTTCGGCGTTGAGTAAGCGTGCTAAAGGCGACAGAAGGGATAAGAGAAGGATGGGAGGTGATGGTGGTGGGTGGTGGCTGCAAGTGGACACCGACAGGGTGGTTCTACAAAAACTAGGAAGAAGAAAGAAGAAAAGAAAAGAAGAAAAAGGAGAGAATGGAAGAAAAGTCCCAAAAAATTTTTTCCTGACCTTATATATATATATATATATATATATATATATATATATATATTAACTAACTTTAACATTTATATATACATATATATAATACACCACACTAACACACACATAAAATAGTAATACTAATAATAATAAAGACAATAATAGTAATGATAATAACAACAACAACAAAAATAATAATAATAATACTAACATTAATATTTTTAAATAATAATAACTTCCAAATAAAATTATCTACGTAACCAAAATATTTAAAATAAAATAAATAAATAATATATATAAAAATTAAAAATATTATTAATATTGCATATCTCAAAATAATTTTTAATAATTTACAATAAAGGGTTATTACAATCTTCCCCCCTTACAAAAATTTATTCTTGAATTTCAAATAAAAGAACATAAAATAGAAATTAATTGAGGAAAGAGGTAAAGGTAGGCCACCTGCATCTTGGCTTCAGTCTCCTAAGTGTGCTCCTCCACGTTGTTGCTCCACCACAACACCTTGAC